>VMDO01018368.1:0-29323 GCA_007922755.1 Pedetes capensis
GTGCATAAATTTGAATAATAGTCATATTAACTGGCCTTCCTTGTAGGCACATGGATATTATTCTATCACTGACAACATTGTATTTCAGGACAGATCTTGAAATGTCTTTTTTGATGATGAATGCAACCCCATTTCTCTTTAGTTTATCATTCCCAGCATAGTAGACCATATGACTGTCTGACTCAAAATGGCCTATGCCAGTACATTTTAGCTCACTGATGCCTAGAATGTCAATGTTTATGCGATCCATTTCTCTTTTAACAATTTCTAATTTTCCTAGATGCATACTACGTACATTCCATGTTCCAATTATTAATGGATGTTTACAGTTGTTTCCCCTCATTTTGAGTCATGTCACATCAGCGAGTTGAGCACCCTGGGGCTTTACTCCATTTCCATCATCACGGTAGACTCTACTTTGAGGAGGCAACTCTTCCCCAGTGGTCTTTTGAGTGCCTTCCAACCTGGGGGGCTCATTTTCTGGCACTATATCTGACAGTGTTTCTTTGCTATTCATAGAGTTTTCAATGGCTAGTTGTTTCAGGAGTGGTTTGCCAGGTCCTATTCCCTAGTCTGTCTTAGTCTGGAAACTCAGATGAAAACCTGTCCACCATGGGTAACCTTGCTCATATCTGAGGTGCCAGTGGCAGTGCTCTCAGCCTCATGGCAACACACAAGCCCCCACAGTGTGGCAAACTGACAGACGTGTGGGGATTGCAGCATTAGGGCCCAATAAAAGTCTTCTCTTGTGTGTTCTTTTCTTGCCTACTTTTAGTAGAGCAGTCTGAGCTGGTAACATGAAGAAAGAAGCAAAAGCACCAAAAAAAAGTGGTGGTAGCTGTCTTCTGAGCAATGGCAATTGTAACAGTGGCCATAGCAACAAGAGGCAGCTGAGCAGTTCAAGAGAGCAGCCAATGCAGGAACAAAAGGGACAACAGAAGTAAGGCAGGAGAGCACGGAGAGTTGAGGCTGAAGAAGGACAGAAGGGAGCTGGGCACAGTAGCGCACGCCTGTAATCCCAGCGGCTCAGGAGGTGGAGGCAGGAGGATCGCAAGTCGAGACCAGTGGCAGTCTGCGTAACTTAGCGAGACCCTGTCTCAAAAAAGTAAAAAAATGGGCTGGGGTTGTAGCTCAGTGGTCCAGCACTTGCAGAGCACGCAAGTGCAAGGCCCTGGATTCAACCCCCAGTACTGGAAAAAAAAAAAAAAAAAGGAAGAACAGAAGGCTATAAAGAGCCAAAGAGCAATTACGGGCCTTGGTCATTGGAAGAGTTCCAGAGAGCTGTCAAGTCTTTAAGGCCATGAGCTGTTAACACTGGCAGTTGTCAAGAGCTGAGGAATTCTTAGGTCTACATAAAGAGCTATAATACTTGTAGAACTAAAAGTACTATACCCCAGGCCTACACTAGAGCTATAACAGTTGTCATCATTGTTGTTGTTGTTGTTAGGTGCCATCGAGTCAGTATCTGACTCATAGCAACCCCTTGTACAACAGGTGAAACACGATTGCCAGTGCTTCTCTGCTGTTCATAGTGTTTTTCAATGGCAGATTGATTTTTGGGAGTGGGTTGCCAGGTCCGTCTCCCAAGGCTACAGCATCTGGTGTTCCCAGGTGGAATCTCATCCAAGTACTAACCAGGCCCAACCCTGCTTAGCTTCCAAGATCTGACAGAATCGGATGCCACAGGGCTACAGCTGCAGGCATTGTCATCATAGGTGTTGATACTCAAGGCCTGCACAAGAGCAGTAACACCAGAGGGCACCACCTGTTGCGGTCCTACCTATCTGCTGCCACCACTTGCTGCTGTCACATGCTAAGGTATACAAAAGCTGCCAAAGATGAGCACTGGAAAAGCTTTGCCTCAACTACCCACAGTTTCTCTCTGGGTAGAGCAAATGGACACCAGCCTGCTAACTGATAACAATTCCATCAGGAAGATATAAACATATATGTACCTAACAACAGACCCAAAAAATATAAGCATAAACTGACAGAAATGAAGGGAGAAATGGACAATTCAACAATAATAGAGACTTCAATTTTGTGTGTGTGTGTGGTACTGGGAGTTGAACCCAGGGCCTCACACTTGCATGCTTTGCAAGTGCTGGACTACTGAACTGCACCCCTAGACCTTTTTTTTTTTTTTTTTGAGACAGGGTCTCACTAAGTTACACAGACTGCCTCTGGTCTCGTACTTGTGATCCTCCTGCCTCCGCCTCCTGAGCTGCTGGTATTACAGGCATGTGCCCCCATGTCCGGCTTCAATACTTCATTTGTAAAGTGGATAGAGCAACCATGCAGATCAACAAGGAAATAGAAGATTTGAATAAGGGGTTAGGGGTTTAGCTCAGTTGGTGGAATGCTTGCTTAGTATGTATTGGGACCCTGGATTTGATCCCTAGCACTGGAAGAAGGAGAAGGAGAAGAAGAAGAAGGAGAAGGAGAGGAAGAGGAAGAGGAAGGGAAGAAGAATAAGAAGTAGTGGAGGGAGGAGAAGGAGAGACAGGAGGAGGAGGGAGGTTTGAACAAAACTATTAACCAATAAACCTAACAGACATCTATAGAACACTCCACCATTCCTCTCAAGTGCACATAGAACATTCCCAGCATAAACAATATGCTAGACCATAAAAAAACCCTCAATAAATACAAAAGGATAGAAATAATACAAAGTGTTATCCAACTACAATGGAATGAAAGTAAAAATCAATAACAGAAAAATATTGGGAAATTTATAAATACAGGGAAAATAAACAATATCCTCCTAAGTAACCAATGAATCAAAGAAGAAATAAAGGAAAACTAGAAAATACTTTCAGATAATTGAAGAGGAAAATACTACATATCAAAATTATGGATAGAGCATTCAGAGAGAAAATCAGTGCATGTGTAAAAAAGTATGCACAAGGCCCTGGGTTCAGCTCCATAGTACTAGAAAGAAGGGAAAGAAAGAAAGAAAGAGGGAGGGAGGAAGGGAGGGAAAGAAGGAAGAGAAAAAAAAGAGTAAAAGATCCTGTCTCAGAACAACAATAAATCAGACAAAGATATCATAAGAATACTATAGACCAATATTCTCTTATACACAAGGATGCAAAAATCCTCAACAAAATACTAGCAAACTGAAGCCAACAACATATAAAAAGAATTATAGACTGACCATGTAGGATATATGCCAGTAACACAAATTTGGTTTAACATCCAAAAATCAATTATTGCATTATTCCATTTCAACAGAATAACAAAATAAAAACCATATGATAATCTCAATAGGTGCAGAAGCATCATTTGAAAATCCAACACTCCTTCATTATTTAAAACAAAACAAAACAAAATAAAATAAAAAACTCAACAAACTGGATATAGAAAGGAATTTCCTCAACTTGAAACATCACCAGCCAGGGGTAGTGCCGCACGCCTATAATCTGAGTGGCTCGGGAGGTGGAGGCAGGAGGATTGCAAGTTCAAGACCAGAGGCAGTCTGCATAAGTTGGTGAGACCCTGTCTCAAAAAAGTGAAAAAATGGGCTGGGGCATGCAGCTCAGTGGTCCAGCACTTGCAGAGCATGTAAGTGCGAGGCCCTGGGTTCAACCCCTAGTATTGAAAAAAAAAAAAAAAAAAAAAAAAAAAACACCCAAAATCCTACAATTAACTTTTTACTGAATGGTGAAAAATTGGAAACTTTCCTATTTAGATTGAAAGATGTCCACTCTGGGTACTTCTAGTCTAAATTGTGCTAGATGATCTAGCCAAATCAATTTGGCAACAAAGAGAAATAAAAGGCATCTACATTGGAAAGTAAAAACTAAAACTATTTTTATTTGTAGATAGTATGATCTTATATACAGAAAGTCCTAAAGGATCCATAAAAAGTACAAGAGTTAATAAAAGGAGTTCAGCAAGATTGCTGATACAAGATCAATATATAAATCATTTGAATTTCTATACATTTGCTATGAACCATCTGAAAATGAAATTAAGAAAACAATTCCAAGGACAGGCATAATAGGATTCACCTATAGTCCTAGATACTCTGGAGGTTGAAGCAGGAGGATCCCTTGAGTCTAGAAGTTCAAGACCAGCCTGGACAACATAGCAAGATCCTGTCTCAAGAAAACAAATCCATTTACATTAAAATAAAAATGAATAAAATACTGGGGGCTGTAGGTGTAGAGTATATGCTTAGCATGTATGAGGCTCTGGGCTTATCCTCAGTACTTTCTATGACCATGGGTTTGGCAATAATTTCTTAAATGTGGCATCAAAAGTGTAAGCAAAAAGAAAAGCAAAAACAGATAAATTGGACTTCAAGTTGGAAGTTCAAATAAAAAAATTTATATACTGAAGGACACTATGAAGAAAGTGAAAAGATAATCAAAGATGAGAAAAATAATTCCAATCTTATCTCCAATTTATGTAGCATATAGAACATAAAAAGAACATTTATATAGTTCAACAACATAAAGATAACCCAGTTTTAAAAATGGACAAAGAACTTCAATAGACATTTCTCCAATAAAGATATACCAATGGCCAACACATTTATGGTTAGATGCCAAATACAATAAATCACTAGAGGAATGCTGATCAAAACCACAATGATATGTCCCTTCACACTCACTCAGTTGGCTATAATAATAATAATTTTAAAAAGGAAATTGTCTGGTGCTTGGCTGTAGTCTTGGCTACTGGAGAATCTGAGGCAAGAGGATCACTTGAGCCTAGGAGTTAGAGACAAGCCTGGGCAACATAGCAAGAACCTGTCTCAAAACAATAACAAAAGGAAATAACAAATGCTGGTGAGGATGTAAGGAATTGGAGTTCTTATACATTGCTGGTGGGAATGTAAATGGCATTGTGGCTGTGAAAGACAGTTGGCATTTCTTTAATAAGATGAACACAAAATTACCATGACTTAGCAATTCCATTCCCAGGTATATACCTCCACAGAACTGAAGATAGATGCTAAAACAAAAACTTGTACATGAATGTTCATAGCAGCATTACTTATAATAGCCAAAAGGTGAAAACAACCCAAATGTCCATCAGTGAACAAATAGATAAACCAAAAGTATGATATTATTCAGCCATAAAAAGGGATAAAGTGCTGATACATACTACATGGATGTACCTTGAAAACATTATGCTAAGTGAAAGAAGTCTGACATAAAAGGCCATATATTATATGATTCCATTTATATAAAATATCTAGAAAGACAAATCCATAGAGACAGAGAATAAATCAGTGGTTCCTTGGGGCTAGGGGAATAGGGGTTTGTGCGGAAGATGATATCAAATGGATATAGGGTTTCTTTTTGAGGCAATGAAATTTGTGATGGTGGCATGTATCTGTGACTATAGTAAAATCCATCAAGTTGTACACTTTTGATTTTCAGACTGAGTGGTTGAGCCCAAGGCCTTGTGTATGTACTACTACTTGGTGACATACCCAGCCCCTTTTTTAAAAAAAATTAGAGCCAGGTGCAGTGGTGCATGCCTGTAGCCCCAGGAATTCAGGAGGTTGAGGCAGAAGGATCACAAGTTCAAAGCCTGAGGCAGACTGCATAACTTGAGGAGACCCAGATTCAAAATAAAAAATAAAAAATGGGGTGATGTGCAACTCAGTAGTAGAGGCCTTGCTAAGTATGAGTGAGGCTAAGTATGCGTTCAACCCCCATGTACCACAAAAAGTGATTTAATTTTGAGACAGGGTCTTGCTAAGTTATGTATGCTGCCTCTTAGAACAAACTTGTGATCCTCTTGCTTCAGCTTCTTGAGTCACTGGGATTACAGGCCTGTGCCATGGTGCTTGGCTAATTGTACACTTTGAATGAATGAATTACACAGTATGTGAATTATATCTCAATAATACTTTTCAAAAAGATACAGGATTTGGCCATAACAAGTATAGATGAACACATGCAAACCCTATGATCCAGGATTCCTACTCCTGAAACAGATGAGGGGGATCCACTTCTCCCTGGGTACTAGGCTAGTATCAATCATTGTTAAAAGCAATGTTAAACACTGTTAAAAATCAATATTGATGTTAATAATCAATATTGATCTTAATACAGTTCTTCCCTGTAAGCACTCCTTCCAATGTTTGTCCTCCTGTAAATAACAACCACAACAAATAACCACAGACATGAGGGGATAGGGCATTTGACTACCTAATTGGAAGCTGTTGGCTTTCTCTTGCTATCCTGGCTGCTTTGAGTACTCTCAGTTAAGCAGCCAGCTGCACTGCCCTTATACCAACACCAGTAGTTTTGAACACTTCATAGACCCCTTGAGGAAGCCACGTAACAATTGCTGCTGCAATACAACTCCAGCTGTTGAAGGCACAGCTCCATCCATG
Organism: Pedetes capensis; assembly: GCA_007922755.1. Classification (NCBI taxonomy): domain Eukaryota; kingdom Metazoa; phylum Chordata; class Mammalia; order Rodentia; family Pedetidae; genus Pedetes; species Pedetes capensis. The sequence goes on from VMDO01018368.1 coordinate 6,359, forward strand.
GCTGTTTCAAATAGTTTGCAGTTTACATTGGACTTTTTTGCTATCACAAGCCTCAGTGAACTCTAGATGACCTTATAGCCAACCCAGGCCAGAAGTCCCTGGTGGCACAGCAGAGGGATGGTTGTGATTGGTGTGAAAGGAACTATGTGATGATTGGTACAAACACAAACCTCTATTTTCATGAGACATTTGCTGTGATTGGTGAAAACACCCCTTCTCTGACTATATAAGAAGGCTGTTCAGCTCTCTTAGTGAGCTGACTTGGAGATCTCTCCTCTGGTGTCCCCTGCTGTTGCAACATTAGGCCTAATAAAAGGCTTAGTTTTGTTTTTCTAAATAACCTTTATTTTAAAGTTAAGATGTGCATTACAACAAACAAAAACACAAGTAGCAAAGAAAAAAGTCATCCATGGTCACAAGCAGTTCAGTTGGACATGTCTTCTATGTCCTGCACGTGTACACATGATGTTCTATTTTAGGTAACTGGGACCATACACTATATGTCACACTTTTCCACACATAGTGAATATTCACCAATTCAAAATTCCAAAGCTACAAAAGCATTTTGATAACCAAGAATACAGTATACAAATTCAATCTGTCCGAAAAAAACTATAATCCTGCTCTCCTTGGGGACAAAAATTTCACTGAAAACAAAGATGGCAATAAGCCTCTAGTTAGACATATTGGCAGTTATAATTAAAATACTGCATTCCCTTAACGCTCAATTTAAAATGAGGCATAAAGCAACAGAACACTAAGCATAGTGTTTCTGAGTTCATTATCAAATCTATGTTATTAAAATATTAAGAAAGTATATTCCCACTGAACTAATGTATTCCTATAGGACAGCTAGAAGATGCATATCAATGGCACTCACCAAAATATAAATATGAGCACACTGGCACAAACCTCTCTCTGTAGGCTTCCTTCCCTTCTGTTGCCAGTAAAAGGCTTCTTTCAAGCGGTCTTTTTGCCTACTTTTAGTAGTGCGGCCTAAGCTGTTCATGTGCAGAAAGAAGCAGTGGGGACAGCAGAATGGCAGTGAACAGTGGCAAGGAACAAAAGAGAAAGTGATGCAGTAATGGCAGAGAGAGAAGAGCAGCCAGAATACCAAGATGCAGAAGCAGCAAAGCAGCTGGCTACTTGACAACTGAAGAAGAGATGAGGCTACAAGTCCAAAGACTGGTGGCAGCAGCAGAAGGAAAGCAATAGCTGCCTCCCAAATGGTGGCAACAGTGTTAGCAGCCATAGCAATAAGAGGTAACTGAACAGTTAGAGAGAGCAACCAGGGCAGGAAGAAGAGGGAGAGCAGAAGAGAGAAAAGGCTGTAAAGAGTCAGAGAAGAAGAAATGCAGACCTTGGTCACTGGAAGAGTTTCAGAAAACTGTCAGTCTTTAGGAAAAAAGGTCTCAGACACCCTAATCCCAGGAGTTGAAGTTAGGATGGAGGAATCCCAATACCTAGGCTTGCCTAAAAGCTGCAATGACAGCTGTTGTCAAGGGCTGAGGAATCCTGACCTCCTTGGCTTGCATAAGAGCTGTAGCATTTTTGGGCTAATGAGGCCTACACAGAAGCTGTAATACTAAAAGGCACCACTTGCCACTGTTGTTCCCACCTATCTGCTGTCATTGCTTGCTGCTATCAAATCCTCAAGGAAACAGATACTGCCAAAGACCAGCACTTGAAGAGCTTCTCCTTGCCTACTCCAATTTCTATCCAGGTAAATCAAAAGGACCCCAGCCAGCTGATTAGTAACAGTCTTAGATATATATCCAGCAGAAAACTTCACACATGTCCCTCCAAAAGTATGTTCATGGGGGTATAATTAAAATAGCCCTGTAGTGGAAACTCAAATGCTCATCAGCTGTAGAATGGATAGGTCCAAATAATGAGACGCCACATAACAATGAAAGCAAATGAACTACAACTACATGCAACAATTTAGATAAATCTCAAAAACATAAAACAACATAAACATTGAGCAAAAGAAGCCAGACTCAAAAGAATACATTCTGTATGATTATAAGTATAATTTATACATTCAGTATGATTATGAGTCTAACCTATGGAGTCAGAAGTCAGAATACTATTTACTCCCTTAGGGCAGTGCTGGTAATGACTGGAAGGGGGCATAAAGGGGCTTCTGTTGGGCTTCTCTCTGTCTCTGTCTGTCTCTCTCTCTCTCTCCCCCACCCCACCTCCTCATGCTAGAGATTAAACTTGGGCCTTGTGCATGCTAGGCAAGCACTCTATCCCTGAACTATACCTATAGCCCTTGTTTTCTATTTTTTTATTTGGGTGCTAATTATACATGGAAAATTCATCAGGTTTTACACTTATGATTTGTGTACTTTTGTGTCTTTATATTATACTCTATTAAAAGTTTGGAAAGAAGAAGTGACCCCCCTCCTCAGGAAAGACCTCCTCCATTTGTCTGAAAATTGTTACAATGAGGTGATACAGTAATAACAAGGCACTTCACTGTCACCCACAGGTAGATAAATTTATGCAACATGTCTGCCTTGTGCATGGTTGCTCATTTAGAAGTGATAGCTTCCTATAGGGCACAATTCACCTAACTAAAAGTGGTAATCTTGTCATTCGACACTGCTGTGAAGAACCCTGCAGACAGTAGAATGTTGACGATCGTTAGGTGGTTTAGTTCTCTCCTCTCCCACCCCTGTTTGTTATTGTTTTCTTAAAGACATCATTCAGAGCTGGGCGTGGTGGCGCACCCTGTAATCCCAGTGGCTCAGAGGCAGAGGCAGGAGGATCACAAGTTCAAGACCAGAGGCAGTCTGCATAATTTAGCGAGACCCTGTCTCAAAAACTGAAAAAATGGGCGGGGGGTGCTGCTTAGTGGTCCAGTACTTACAAACCATGCAAGCGTAAGGCCCTGGGTTCAACCTCCAGTACCAAAAAAAAAAAAAAAAAAAAAGACATCATTCAGGTATTCACTGTGAGTCCTATCACTTCAAAGCTTAAATCCATTTGGACACATACCATTCAATAAACACTAATCTAACTATTCATATCAAAGAACAATTGATTTGGTTTTTCTTCAGTCTGAATCCAGAATAATCCCGGGTGTTTTAGTACCACCTTTCAGCTAAAACATTCTGTGAAATAGCCTCTTCCAAAGCTTTTATTAATCTGTTGTTTGTTGAGACTATCATATGTTCTAAGCACTCTTCTGAATATTTGTACATAGTGATCAATTTAATCCTCCTGATAAGAGGTAAGCATAAAAAAGTTATACCACAAGTGATGATATTACACTGTCTTCCTTGGGGAACTTACTCTATTGTTGTTAGGTGCCCTCGAGTTGGTATCTGACTCATAGCGACCTTACATACAACAGGTGAAACACTATTGTCAGTGCTTCTCTGCTATTCATAGGGTTTTCAATGGCTGATTATTTTTTGGGAGTGGGTGGTGGGTCCTTCTCCCTACAGTCTATTAGGAACAAAAAATAAAGCAAAGATTTTAAAACAAATAATATAAAGGAGAAAATACATTGGACCCTATAAGATATATCATTTATCTCCTTTTTGTTCCAGTTCCATCTGTATAACAAAGAGGTTGGATTGGTCCAAGATCACATAGCTAATACACAACAGAGATAGAATATGAACTTGGATGTTTTGACATCAAATGCCAACCTTCTAATCATTCTGTTACACTATTTTCCAGTTCATCACTTGCTTTTTTTCCTTTGGTGCCTTCCCATGGGCAACAATTATTTATGTGGCCTATGTGCCTATTTTACTTACCTATAGGATATGTATATGGCCAAATGATTCCTTGTCTCCTCTACTCCCTGCAACTTTGCAGATCCCAGGAAAACCTACAAACCTTGGTTTAAGGACACAGACAACAAGATAAAAATAGGAAGATAGTGGATAAGTTTATAGAATCCTTGTGTGTGTGCACGTGTGTAGTAAAATATATGTAAAATTTGCTATTTTAATCATTTTTAAGCATACAGCTCAGTGGCATTAAATATATTCGCCATGTTATGCAATTATCCCCACCACCTATTTCCACAACTTTTTCATCTTTCTACAACTGAAATTCAGTACCCCTTAAATACATCTCAATTCCCACTTTTTCTATCCCTTGGCAACCACTATTCTACTTTCTGTCTTTATGAAACTGACTACTTCAGGAATCTCAGATAAGAGGTGTTTGGTGCTTTTTTCACATAATATATTCACGGTCCATTGTAGCGTGTGTTAGAATTTCCTTTTTGGTGTAAGGTGAAATCTCAGCGTTGTTTTGATTTGCATTTCCCTAATGGCTAGGGATGTTGAGCACTTTTTCATGTGTTTCATGGCTTTATGGACCTCTTCATTTGAGAACTGTCTACTCAGTTCCTTTGCCCATTTGTGTATTGGGTTGTTTGGTTTTGGGGGGTGGGTTTCTTGAGTTCTTTATAAATTCTAGTAATTAGATCTTTGTCTGATGTATAAAATGCGAAGATTTTTTCCCTAAGAATGGTCAAGATCAATAAAACAAACAACAACAAATGCTGGCGAGGTTGCGGGGAAAAGGGAACACTCTTACACTGCTGGTGGAGCTGTAAATTGGTGCAACCACTGTGGAAATCAATATGGAGGTACCTCAAAAAACTAAAAATAGATCTACCATATGACCTAGCTATAACACTGTTGGGAATATACCCAAAGGGAGATGAGTCATCATTACCACAGAGACACCTGCATCTCCATGTTCAATGCAGCACTTTTCACAATAGCAAGGATATGGAATCAACCAAAGTGCCCTTCAACAGAAGAATGGATAAAAAAAACTATGGTATATATACACAATGGACTACTCAGCAATCAAGAAAAATGAAATAAGGTCATTCGCAGAAAAATGGATGGAATTAGAGAAAATTATTTTAAGTGAATGAACATGAGCTCAGAAAGAGAAACAACACATGTTCTCACTCATATGAGGGAGCTGATTCAAAATTACAAGAAGGAAAAATCCTATTCAAAGGTCGGATCATAATAAAAAGGGGGGGGAGATAAGAATGATGTCAATATAAATGGACTAGAAATCGCATGTAACTGTTCTAACAAGATAAAAACAAAGACCACTGCAGGAAAAGTTTCTATCTTAAACAGAAATGGAACCCAAGGACATATAGAAAAATACTACTAAGTAAAAGATAGAGAAGACTTAGATGGGAAACTTAGATGGGAAGGGTGGGAGGAGGGGAAGCATAGGGGAGGGTAAGGGGTAACCTATATGAATAATGTTTATCAAAATGCATATGTGAAAATGTCACAATGAAAAGCATGTCAAAATGAATCACATTATGATATACATTAAAAATTTCTAATAAAAAAAAAGAATTTCCTTTTTGGAGTTGGGAGGGAACTAGACCCATGGCCTTGCTCATACAAAACACATGCTCTACCATTGAGCTAAACCCCAGCTCTTCCTTTTTTAATTCTTAACTGGTATTGCAGGGTCAAAATAGACCCCAGGGTGGGTACCAGACATGGGGCACTATAACACTTTCCTAAGCATAAGTACATGCATTGTGGAGTCATATGTGACCCTAAAAGCACAATACCACTTAAAGCTTAAGGCTGAATGATATTACATGGTATAGACTGCATTCTGCTCATCCTTCATCTGTTAATGGACACTTGGGTTGCTTCCGCTTTTTGGTTATTGTGAACAATGCTGCTATGAACATGAGTGCACAACTGTCTTTTTGAGGCACTGCTTTCACTTCTTTGGGTAAATTTCTTGAAGTAGATGGAATTGCTGGCTCATAATCTTTTTTGCATGTTTGCTTGTTTGTTTGTTTTTGATGGTACTAAGGGGTTTGGACCCAGGGCTTTGCACTTGCATGCTTTGCAAGTGCTGTACCACTGAGCTACATCCATAGCCCATATTTTTACTTTTTTATTTTGAGACAGGGTCTCACTAAATTATGCAGGCTGCCTCTGGTCTCGAACTTGTGATCCCCCTGCCTCCACTTCCCAAGTTGCTGGGATTACAGGTGTGAGCCACCAGGCCCGGCTCATAGTCTTATGTTTAATGTTTTGAGGAACTCTCAAACTGTTTTCCACAGTGACTGCACCAATTTACATTCCCACTAGCAATGCATAAGAGTTCCAATTTCAACTAGATGAATTGACACAAAGTCTGCAACAATGGGTTTAAACATATAAAAGATTATGTGCCTAGCACAGACTTGGGTGGTGTTTTGTTCTGCTGTACATAGGATAGCTTTGAGTCTACCCTACTCTAGAGCACCTAACAACAACAACAGCAATAGCTATATATGTGATTTTGTGACTTTTGAAGTTATATTGCTCCAAGGATGAAATTTATAACCCAGTTCAAAGTTTAAGCAAAACAATGAGCTGGCTTACCTATTCTATCTTAAAGAATGTTCCCTTTTATAAATGAAATTGTAAGGTTGCTTTATAAGGTACATTGTTTAGGTTTAGGCATGAGGGGGAAGTACCAGTAAGCCAAAAACATAAGCCAAAATAGGTCAAAGGAAGACATCCCATGGTTTAAAAGATTTAAAGGATTAAGAAGAAATGTTTTGGTATATACTCTAAGGAACTTCTTTTTAGTAAAATAAGACTATGGAGCTGTTCAGGAGGTGCACTGTAAGGATTTACAGGTAAGAATCACAAGAAAGCTGTCTAGGCTTATATTAACTGCAAACATAATCTTGTTTGTGAGATTCACAAAGAAACAGATTACAGAGAAGAATGTAAGGTTCAATTTAAAGGTCATATACATTTTGACCCTAAGCATGGCTCTTTGCTATTTTAATATTTTCATTTGAAATACCTCTCAAAATATGTTTCCATGTAGGCAGTCTTTACAGTGGTTTTCTTGGTCATCATTGTTGTTGCTAGGTGCCATCTAATCGGGTCTGACTCATAGGGACCCTATGTACAACAGAACGAAACACTCACCGATTCTGTGCCAGGTACATCATCTTATTTGTTTAAGGCCACCGTTGTAGACACTGTGTCAATCCATCTAGTTGAGGGTTTTCCTTTTTTTCATTGACCTTCCACTATTCCAAACATGATGTCCTTCTTTAGGGATTGGTCCATCCTGATTATATGTACAAAATACATAAGATGCAGTCTAGCCATCCTTGCTTCCAAGGAGCACACTGGTTGCACAGACCTGTCTTCTAGGACAGATCTGTTGATTCTTTTGACAGTACATGGTATATTCAATATTTATCTCCAGTACCATAATTCAAAAGCATCAGCTCTTCTCCTCTCTCCACTATTTACTGTCCAGCTTTCACAACCATATGATGTAACTGAAAATACCATGGCATGAGTTAGGCACACCTTTATCTTCAATGTGATATCTTTACTTTTCAGCACTTTAAAGAGGTCTTTTGTAACAGCTTTTCCCAATGCAATGCATCTCTTGATTTCTTAACTGCTGCTTCTATGGGTATTGATTGCAGAATCAAGTAAAGCAAAATCCTGGATAGACTCAATCTTTTCTCCATTTATCATGAGGCTGGAAACTGACCTACTCTTAAGGATTTTTGTTTTGTTGAGGTTGAGGTGCAATCCATACTGAAGGCTGTGTTCCTTGATCTTCATCTAAATATTTCAAATTTTCTTCACTTTCAGCAAGCAGAGTTGCATTATCTGCATAACACAGGTTGTTAATGAGTCTTCCTCCAATCATGATGCTGTGTTCTTCTTCATAAAGTCCAGCTTCTCAGATTATTTGCTCAGCATAGACACTGAAGAGGTATGGTGAAAGTATATAGCCCTGATGTACATCTTTCTCAACTTTAAATCAAGCAGTGCTTCCTTGTTTTGTTCGAACAACTGCCTCTTAGTCTATGTACAAATTCCTCATGAGTACAATTAGGTGCTCTGGTATTCCCATTCTTTGCAGGGTTATCCATAACTTTTTATGATCCACAAAGTCAAATGCACTTGCATAGTCAATAAAACATGAAAGACCTCTTTCGGGTATTCTCTTCTGTCAGCTAATATCCACCTGACATCAGCCATGATGTCCCTGCTTCCATGGCCTCTTCTGAATCTGGCTTGACTTTCCAGCAGTTCCCTTTCTATATACTGCTGCAGTCACTTTTGAATGATCTTTAGTAAAAATTTGCTTGGTGTGATTTTAATGGTATTATTTGATAGTTTCCACATTTGGTTGGATCTCCTTCCTTGGGACTAGGAAAAAATATGGATCTCTTCTAGTCAGTTGGCCAGGTAATTGTTTTCCAAATATCTTGGCATAAACAAGTTAGCACCTATAGTACTGCATCTGTTTGTTGAAACATCTCTACTGGTATTCCATCAATTCCTGGAGCCTTGTATTTTGCCAATTACTTCAAGGCATCTTCCACTTCATCCTTCAATACCATTGGTTCCTGATCATATACAGCCTCTTGAAAGGGCTGGTCACATGCCAATTTTTTTGGTATAATGACTCTGTGTATTCCTTCCACCTTCTTTTCATGTTTCCTGTGTCATTTAATATTTTCCCTATAGAATTCTTCACTATTGCCACTAGAGGCTTCAATTTTTCTTCAGTTCCTTAAGTTTGAGAAAAAGAGAGCATGTTCTTCCCTTGTGATTTGCTGTCTCCACCTCTTTGCACATGTCATTATAATATTTGATTTTGTCTTCTCAAGCTGCCCTTTGGTAGGTATGTCAAAATTCTTAAGTCTCAGTCAGCAAGACTTAAGATACATGGGTGATAGTTTTTTTCCCTTCTCATGTGTGTGTGTGTGTGTGTGTGTGTGTGTGTGTGTGTGTGTGTGTCTGTCTGTCTGCTGTCTGTCTGTCTGTGTTGCCATCAAGGCAGATTTGACTCATAGCAACACTATGTACAACAGAATGAAATATTCCCCAATGCTGTGCCATGTACCTGTTAATTTTCCTGTCTTTCTATCTTGACTCAGAGATATATGAATAATGTCATTTCTACCTCTAGGCTGGTTGTTCTCAGGATTTTGTATCAGCAAATTGAAGTAACCAGAGTTTCTTATTCAGTTTTTCAGACTAATCAATTAGTCAAGTAATTCATTGTGTCAAAATCAAAATAGTCACTCTATCACTGTGTCAGATTTCTAGGCTAACACAAAAGACTACACATTGTACATTCTGTTTATATGAAGTTTAAGAACCGGCAAAAATAATTTTTGGTCTTAGAAACCAGAATAATTGTTACCACTAGGGAAGCAGGTATTTACTAGAAGGGGATATATAGAAGAGCACAAAAGGGAATTCTCTGGGTTAATTGATCTATAACCTGATCTGGGTGGTGGTATTATGGGAAAATAGGTAAAATTTGTATTAAGAGGGCTGGGGATATAGCTTAGTGGTAAAGTGTTTGCCTACCATGTGTGAAACCACAAGTCCAATTCTCTAGCATTACAAAAAAAAAAAAAACCCACAAAAAACAAACAAACAGATATACATGTAAGATTGCTGTATTTTGTTGTTGTTATTAGGTGCCATTGAGTTGGGTCTGACTCATAGCGACCACATGTACAACAGATGAAACACTACCTAATAGTATGCTATGCTTAGGACTATTGTCAGTGCTCTTCTGCTATTCATAGTTTTCAATGGCTGATTTTTTTTGAGAGTGGGCTGCCAGGTCCTTCTCCCAAGACTACAACACCTAGTATTCCCAGGCAGTCTCCCATCTAAGTACCAACCAGGCCCAACCCTGCTTAGCTTGCGAGATATGACAGGATTTGATGCCAAGGTAGTATGGCCGCAGGCTGCTGCATCTTACTGTACATAAATTATAACTCAGTTTTTCCTTTTTTTTTTCTTTTTTTCATTTCTGGGTGGTGCTTAACTCAAGGCTTTGAACATACTTTGTAAGTGCTCTACCACTGAGATGCACTCCAAGGCCCCTTTTTTACTTTTTACATTGAGACAGGATCTTGCTAAATTACACAGGCTGCCTCTATCCTTGAACCTGCAATCCTCCTGCCTCTGCCTCCTGAGTCACTGGGATTGCAGTTGTGTGCCACTGTGCCTGGCATAACTTGGTTTTTAAAGTTTAAAGGAAAAAGCTTCACTAGTGGTAGGAATGTAAATTAATCCAATCATTATGGAAATCAATATGGAGGTTCCTCAAAAAACTAAAAATAAAATCACTATATAATCCAGCCATACCACTCCTGGGTATGTACTCAAAGGAATCAAAGTCAGCATGTAATAGACATACATACATGCTCATATTTAACACAGCACTATTCACAATAGACAAGCTATGGAATCAGCCTAGGTGTTCATCAATGCATGAATGGATAAAGAAAATATACCCAGTGGAGTATTATTCAGCCATAAGAACAAAATGATGTCACTTGCCAGAAAATGGCAAGAAAATGGAACTGGAGGTCATCATATTAATCAAAATAAGCCAGACTCAGACAAATATCACATGTTTTCTGTCATATCTGGAATCTAGGTCTTTTTAAAGAAGACATGAGCCAAGGGTGTGCCACATGCTTATAAGCTAAGACAGGGGGCTCTCTAGTTCTAGGACAGAGGCAGCTTGGGCAACTTAGCAAAACCCTGTCTCAAAACAAAAAATTAAAATAAAAAAGGGGGTTAGGGGTGCAACTCAGTGGTAAAGTACTTACCTGGCATGGACCAGGCCCTGGGTTCAACACCCTGTTATCGTTCTTGTTAGGTGCCATGGAGTTGGTGTTCTACTCATAATGACCTATGTACAACAGGCGAAACAGTATTGTTAGTGCTCTCTGCTATTCACAGGGTTTTCAATGGCTGATTTTGGGGGGGCGGGAGTGAGTCACTGTGTCCTTCTCCCAAGCCTACAGCACCTGGTGTTTCCAGGTAGTCTCCCATCCAAGTACTAACCAGGCCCAACCCTGCTTAGCTTCCAAGATCTGATGAGATCGGATATCACATTGGTATGGCTACAGGGATCAGCCCCCTAGTACTGCAAAAAAATAAATAAATAAATAAATAAAAATTAATTAATTAATTAATTAATTAAATTAAAAGACATGCAAGTAGAAGGGGTACTATTTGGGAAGAAGAAGGGGACCACAGGGAGGGGTGGAATATGAGCAGAACGTATTGAATATAATCAAAGTACATTGCATGTACGTATGAAAATGTCACAATGAAACCCACTCTTATGGATAAGTACTATATGCTAATAAAGTTATTTTAAAAAGAAAAGTCTTCAAAAGTATATTTGCCCTAAACCTTTTTTGGTGTTAATGTCATAGGTTCAAAGGTCTAAGGTGTCCCCTTGTGGCTGGCTGTGGTTTTCTTTTCTTCTTTTTACTCTCTTGAGCCTAGAGAATTCACATATATAACAAATATTTATTGAACACCTACTCTGTGTCAGACACTGTACTGAGGAAATAGCAGTAAACAAATTTTCCTTCCTTTGGCAGTCCAGTTTAGTAGCAAAGATAGATAATAAACAACCCAGTGCACACTAGTGAGGACAAGTACACACTGCTAAGAGAGCCTGTCAGAAAAGAAACCAAGGAAGATATCTTTGGAGTAGCCATGTTTGAACTGGGATCCAGAGGACGAAGACCCTCAGAGGATCAACATGTGCAAGGGTCCTGAGAAAGGATTATAACATGCAAAAAATGTCACTGTGGTTGCAACCTGAGAGACATGAAGAAGACCCTGAGATAAATCTGGAGATGTGAGGACAGCAACGGTAAGAGATTTATTTGGTCTTTGTCTTAAGGGCAACAAGGAGTCATCAAGTCATTTTGAATATTGGTATGACATGATCAGATTTCTGACTTAGAAACATTACTCTGACAACAGAATGGAGAGTAGATTGGTGAGGCACTCAGGGTGGATGAGGAAAGGCAGGGGAAAGGGAGCTCCTATACTTGTCTAAGTACAGAATGTGCTCCTAAAATGTATTTGTGGAATGAAAGAATTCCTGACTCCCTTTCTTAGCTGGGGCCAATATGACTGAGCTGATGAGCTAATAATCTACCTGCTCACTTTCATGGTCTGTGATGCTCATAACAGACCTCTAAATTCTCTTTACAGATGAAGAAGCTGAGACTTAGGCAAAGAAAATCATGACACTGTCAAGTGAATCCAGGCCTGTATGATGGACATCCAGTCCAGCGCTGGGGAGGCTGCCATACATTTGGGGAGAGGGGTAAGGCCACACTGGTTCACTCAAGAATTATATTTTTTGAGCACCTATTAATTTTGCTAGAGTGGTGATATGATGAGAAAAAGTAGGGAGAGATTTATAGGCAAATAGTAAAGGCTGTGATCTCTATCACCATTGTTATCAGACACTAAGCTAATGACATCATTAGGCACTTTGCACTGTGCCAAGTGCTCTTACCATGCCTTCCCTCATTTCTTCATCCTAAGGAATTATTATCCCCATATTTCAAACGGGTAAACTGAGTCTGAGTTGACATGCCCAAGGACATTCAGCCAGCGGTGTGCTGACATAGGGTCGAGCCACTGGTGAGATTATGTTGTTGTTGTTGTTAGGTGCCCTCGAGTCGGTATCCGACTCATAGCGACCCGCATACGGTTTTCAATGGCTGTTTTGGGATTGCCTTGGGAGTGGATTGCCAGGTCCTTCTCCCATTTTTGGGGTGCTGGGAATTGAACTCGGGATCTCAGAGACTGCAGCGCAGCGCTCTACCGAGATTATGGCAACCACAAATTGACAGAAATCCACTGGACCCAGGACCAAGCACTCAACACCCTAGTGAGCTGGCGCTCGCTCCACCTCGCGCTCACTGGGACGCTCGATCACGTGGGCAGGGCCCCGCCCCTCAAGCCCGCCCCACCCCGCCCCCGCCCGCGCTCCCTCCTTCTCTCCCTCCCTCCCCCTCCCTCCCCGACCCGGTCCGGCCCATCCCCCTCCCCACCGGCTCCCTGAGGCTCTGCCGGGTTGGGCTGCGGGCAGCCGGGCGCCTACGGCCAGACAGACAGGCGCACGCGAGGACTGGCGGACAGACGAACAGCGGGCGGCGGGCACGCACGGCCCGGGCCGGCGCTGCGAGGCCCGCCCGGGAGGGCCGGGGCTGCGCTCAGGTGAGGCGACGGCGACGCTGGCCCGTAAGGGGTGGGCCGGCCGGGCGTCCGCGGGCCCAGCCCGGCTGGTTTGCCTGGAGGAGGTGCTGCCCCGGCCCGGCGCGGGAAAATGGCGCCGGGCGACCGTGCAGCTCGGCCCGAGTGCGGGCCCGGCCCGGAGCCGCCCCGCCCGCCGCGCTCGTGTCCCCGTCGCCATGTTGGGGAGCGGGCCCCGGGCCTGCGGGCGGGGGCGCTGGAGGGACCCATGGCAGGGCCAGGTTTGGGGAGGGTGCGGGACGCGGGGTCCTGGGTGCTGAGGGAGTGCAGGGCCGGCCGGGGTCTGCACGGGGTGGCGCTCCAGGCTCGGGGAATTGGCAGGAGCTGGGCATGGGATCGCGGCTGGGGTCACGGAGAAAAGGCACTGGGTCCGAACAGAACTGGGGTCGTGGTCTGTGGGCTGAGGGGATGGCAGGTCGTGGGGTTAGGTTAGGCCCTGAGCAGTGTTCCGAAGCCCAGGGCAGGTCGGACCTGGAGGTGGGTGAGACGGCCTGGGAACCAAGCTCAGGCTGTCAGGGTTGCAGCAGTTCTTTGCGGGAAGGGCCTGATTGCTTAGATGATTGCTTAGAAATAGGGGTGCAGCTGCAGGTATGAAATAGGAGTATAGACGCGGGAATCAGATTGGGGCAATCCTGGGGTCCTGGAGCTGAGTTGCAAGTCCTTATGGCTCCCAAGGAACTGAGGATTTAGGAGCCCACAGGAGCTTCCACGCTCTATTGAGGGGAGCCACAGGAAAAGGGAAAAGCTTGATGAGGTTTAGGTGTAGGATCTGGCCAGCAAAAGGGGTCCAGGGAGTGGAACTGGTTGGCAAGAGAAGGAACGTCTATGAACTTAGGAAATTGTGTGCCTTTAAAAGAAGGAGCAGGGCTGTTTGGAGCCCGAGGTATCTTCCTTGGAAGGGGACAACCCACTGCTTAAGAGCAGGGTCACCTGGGGAGGTCATCAGCAAGTCGTTATTGAAGCCTGTGAGAATGGTGAAGAAGAATGAATATGTAAAAACAAGGGGCCTTAGAGATCGTGTAATGATTTCAAGCCAAGTAGTGATTTTAGCAGTGACATAGAAAGGTAAAGTTGACCTCCCAAGATCTGACGTGTTGATGACAGAGGGGCTCCTGGAAATGGTATGCTGCCTCCTCATTCAACACATTACCTTAAAGGGATTTGCTAGCTGAAGGGAAAAATGTTAAGAAATCAAACAGCCTATATTAGAGAACCATTAGTTAATTTGTTTTGTTTTTATAATAAGTTTGTCAGTACAAAGACTGAGGGGGCTACAAAAAGTATAGGTAACCAGCTGTTGGATATTTCCTTGCTCACCTCTATTGGTGCGAAACTTATCTTCAAGAACCTTTAACTTGCTAAAGTTTTAAGAATGATCCTCTTCTAGATGTTTACTGTACAACAAAAGGACACAAAAAGCCTTAAGGGGAAAAACATGAACAGTGTTAGAAACCCAAGATCTTTACATTGACTTTAATTGAAATTCTCTCATGATAGAAAAGAGATTCAAAGTTCATGTGGGTGGTAGGAGGGTTCTGAGGGAAACTATGCAAATTAATGATATAGGGTTGGCTCTTCATATTTTTGGGTTTTTCATCTGTGGCTTCAACCAATTGCGAATTGAAAACATTCTTTTTCAAAAATTGCATCTAATCAGGTGCTGTGGTGCACACTTGTAATCCCAGCAATTTGGGAGGCAGAGGCGGGAGGATTGAGAGATCAAGGCCAGAAGCAGCCTTCATAATTTAGTGAGACTCTGGCCCAGAAATAAAAAATAAAATATGGCTTAGGGGTGCAGCCCAGTGGCAGAGCACTTGTAAAGTATGTTTGAAGCCTGGGTTCAACTCCCAAATACCAATAAATCTTTTTTTTTTTCATCAGTACTGAATATATATGGAGTTTTTTTGTTTTGGTTTGGTTTTGGAACTATTCCCTACACCAGATAGTATAAAACTACTTGTATAACATGTACATTGTATTAGGTGTTTTAACTAATCTGAGAAGATTGAAATTACATTGGCTATGCAGCTACTACAATATTTTTTTTTAAGTGCTTAGGAGTTGAACCCAGGGCCTCACACATATTTTGCAAGTGCTCTCCACTGAGCTGCACCCCCAGCATTTGTTTGTTTGTTTGTTTGTTTGTTTTTTAGACAGGGTCTTGCTAAGTTATGCAGGCTGCTTCTGGCTCAAACTTGCCATACTCCTCTCTCAGCCTCTGGAGTTGCTGGGATTAGAGGTGTGCACCACCATGCCTGGCTTTACTATACTGTTTTATGTAAGGGACTTGAGCATCTGAAGATTTTGGTATCCTGAGGGTGCTGGAATCAGTCTTCTGCGGATACTGAGGGGTGACTATAATTGTATCCAGACCCCATGTAATCAAAAAGGACCTTCAGGGGCTGGAGATGTAGCTCAATGATAAAGTGTCTGCCTGGCATACACAAGGCCCTGGGTTTGATCTCTAGCACCACAAAAAAAAAAAAAAAAAAAAAAAAAAAAAGGTATTTTCACTGAAAAAGGTTTTGAGAGCATTCATAAAATAAGATTTTCAATATCTTATACATATATAACAACACAGTCCATTTGTTCTGGGTCTTTGTAAAGCAGGGTAGCATGATCTTGTCTGTGCCATTGGGCTCCTTTAGCATTTGGCGAAGCATGTGTATCTCTCTCAGACTATTTTTAGTTGTATAAAATAAAGTACCTTGGATTACAAAGAAAACTAGTTACATCAAAATAAAGTCACCAAAATATACAAATTATAATATACTAATTCATATACACACGTGTGTGTGGTGCTGGGGATTGAACTCAGGGCCTTGTACCTGTTAAGCAAGCACTGTACTACTGAGCTTTACTCCCAGCCCTATATATGCTTCTTTATCAGCACATTAAGCAGTCATATGGGTCTGATAATATAATTTCAAAGACATGATGAGTGTACATAATACATTTGCAATGATTCTGTTATAAAGATATTTCTGGGGTTTTTTGTTCTTACAGAGTTACAGTTACTGACAGTACTAGAATGGTTTCTTACCTACATTCATATTTGAATAAAATGGTAGCTTTTAGATAGAGGTTAGTGAAAACAAAAAGATTTATTTTTTCCATCCAAATTCTTAGATTTCCCTTCTGAATTCTGTGTATGCACTCACCTTTGTGAACCCACAGATATTATTTCCCACTCCTACCATGAGGTGTGTCTTTGTTTCAGTTGATATTTACTGTGTATCAAGACATCTACTGCATGTTGGGCTTTAGATCAGGATTCAAAGTCCTTTAAAGTAGAGTCATTTCACTTTGGGTATTCAATCCCAATAGAGAAATATACAATGATAATTCACAATGGTAATTATTACAGGTCATAAGTTTACAGAAGTGGGCATGTCTTTTTTCTAGTAATCAGGGAAGGTTTTGGGAAGGGGTGACTTTTGAGATGTTTCCTGAAAGGTATAGGTGTTTGCAAATGAGAATTGGAGGGGAGCTTTTCAGGTAATTTAGTTGAAGGTGGCTGGAGCATACATTTCTGTCAGAAATGAGACTAGGAAGCTTGTTTGAAACCTGGTTGTAAAGGATCTTGCTAACAAATTTGGCTTTTAAGGTAAGAGGGAGGCAATCAAGAATTTTGAGAAGGAAAGTGTATGAGAGATTTAATTTTTAAGAGATGAATGGATGCTCTTCAAAGGGAGATAGACAGAAGGGCAGTGAATAAAAAGGGCTTGAATTAGGGTGGAGGCTGTGGGCATTGAGTGGAATTTCCAGGTGTTGACATTTTGAGTAGTGGGGAGGGAAGGATGTGTTAGATTTCTAGTTTGGGATGATGGCTGTCAAAGGGGAAATTGTCATAGAGAGTAAGGGAGAGGAGAAGGGTTTTTTGTTTGTTTGTTTGAGTAATAGACTTTTGGAAACTATTGCAAAACTGTTTTCCTTAGGAAAATCAGAGATAAGGGTCAGCAAACATAAAAGGCGGGGTAAGATGCAGAAAATATTCCTAGAGTGTAAAGAAATCATACCCACCTACGTTAGAGTTCAGCAGACTATGGCCCATAGGTCAAATTTGGTCCACCACCTGTTTTTGTAAATACCGTTCACTGGAACACAGCCACACTCATTCATTAACAAATTGTCTGTGGTGCCTTTTGCACTGCCGATCATGGCAAAGAAGTTGTGTCAACTCAAAAAGTTGAAAATACTTTAACAAAATGTTTGCTAACATCTGGTAGACATGTCTGAATGTTAGATGCTCAACCTCTGCTTTGCCATCCAATTTCTATACTATAAAGAATAACCATCTTGGCTCTGCCCTTCTGTCTGGATCCTTCACACTGTGTTGGTTAGTGATAGGAAAGTCTGCTGTTCCAGAGTGTGCTCTGTGACAACTGGGGTAGTGCCAGGTATACACAGCTTAGACCAAGATGGGAGTTCTTCTTCCATTTTTCCAGGGGATTGTCTTTTTCATAAGAGTCCTATACATATTCTCATTATTAATCCTTTGTTATTTACATTTACTACAGATGTCATTTCCCAATTGGTTGCTTATTATAAAAATCTAAGGGCTAGAGATGTAGCTCAGTGGTACAGTACTTGCCTAGCATTTGCAAAGCCTGGAGTTCAATCCCCAGCACTGCAAAAATAAACAAACAAAAATAAACCTGTTTGAAGTGTTTATTGCTTAAAAAGTTCTGAATTTTAGTGTCAAATTTACCCGTTTTTTTCCTCCTCCAAGTTTTTTTTTTATTATTATTTTTATTTTAACAGCATAGGGGTGGGGGTTGAACCCAGGCCATCATGCGTGCTCAGTAAGTGCTCTACCAGTGAGCTGGATCCCCCAACCCCTTTTTTATTTTTATTATTTTATTTATTTATTTAGCAGTACTTGGAGGTTGAACCCAGGATCTTACCCATACTAGACAAATGTTCTACCACTGAGCTGCTCCCCTAGCCCCTTTATTTACTTACTTATTATATTTATTTTAAGACATGGTCTCTCTAAATTACTCAGACTACTTCTGGCCACAAAGTTCCTGTCTCAGCCTCCTGAGTCACTGAATTACAAGCAAG
Source organism: Pedetes capensis (assembly GCA_007922755.1). Classification (NCBI taxonomy): domain Eukaryota; kingdom Metazoa; phylum Chordata; class Mammalia; order Rodentia; family Pedetidae; genus Pedetes; species Pedetes capensis. The sequence goes on from VMDO01018368.1 coordinate 24,538, forward strand.
CACCCAGCTTTATTTTTTATTTTGAGACAGAGTCTAGCTAAATTGCCCAGGCTACCTTTAGGCTGGAACCTGCAATCCTCCTGCCTTAGCCTCATGAATTGCTGGGAGTACAGGCGCATGCTACCCTGCCTGGCTTAGAATATTTTTAGTCTTAAAAATTTATACAAACTTCTGACTTTCTGATTTATCTTGAAAAATTGGAAGATTTGCTGGTACAGTGGCACATACCTTTAATCCCAGTGACTCAAGAGTCAGAGGCAGGAGAATCACAAATTCGAGGCCAGAGGCAGCTTGTGTAATTTAGCAAGACATTATCTCAAAACACAAAGTAAAAAACGGACTGGAGGTGTGGCTTAGTGGTTGAGCACTTACAAAAACCATGTGTGAAGCCCTGGGTTCAACTCCCAGTGCCACAAAAAAAAAAAAAAAAAAAAAAAAAAAAAAAAAAAAAAAAAAAAAAAAAAAAAAAAAAAAAAAAAAAAAAAAAAAAAAAAAAAAAAAGAAAAAAGAAAAGAAAAGAAAAGGCAAAGAAAAGTTGGAAGATTTATCAATATCAAGCTGTATTCTCTCATAGCAATAGTTAGCTGAAATGCCAGGCGTGTTGGTGCATGCCTGTAATTCCAGCAACATGGGAGGCAGAGGCAGGAAGATCGAAAGTTTGAGACCAGAGGCAGTCTGTGTAATTTAGCGAGACCCTGTCTCAAAAACTAAAAAAATGGGCTGGAGGTGCAGCTCAGTGGTACAGCACTTGGAAAGCACGCAAGTGCAAGGCCCTGGGTTCAACCTGCAGTACTGCAAAAAAAAAAAAAAAAAAAAAAAATCGTCTGAAACTTTGAGGCATGATATATATTTTCTGGTTTTCCATGTCTCCACTATTTTCTCATTTTTCTTTTATAACTTTGTAGACATTTGATTTTCTCATTCTTATTTCACCAAGGTTTTGAATGTTGTCTCTCCTAAACTAGTAAGTGACATATTAGGGTTAGGGTATGGGTGTAATGGCCAAAAATCAACATGTGGGTTTATGGGCAGGTAATTGCTAAAATCTGTTTCTAAGGCTGAGCCATACTTGATCATAATGAAGAAAATGACAATTGAATTTATAAGATGAGGCAAAATTCAGTTCAACTCCCTGAATATTTAGGCATCTTCTATGTGTTGAGTACAGTGTCATATTAGAAATTACCATACTGGTGATAGGGAACAAAACTTGCTGGCCAGCTTTATGAAATACCATGCAAGATATCTTTTCCCTCGATAGGGAACAAAACTTGCTGGCCAGCTTTATGAAATACCATGCAAGATATCTTTTCCCTCCTAATCTGTAGCTGTTGTCCAAGAGAGTGGTTCCATGAGAGGGAAAAGAAACATAGAAATTGATTCATTGAGTCAGTGTGGCACATACCTATAATCTGAGTGGCTTGGGAAGTGGAGGACAGAGGATTGCAAGTTCAAGCCCCAAGGGAGCCTGTGTAACTTAATGAGACCCTGTCTCAAAATAAAAGATAAAAAAAATGGGCTAGGGGTGCAGATCTTGATAAAGCACTTGCAAAGCATGTGTGAGTTCCTGGATTTAGCCTCTGAGTACCACATACACACACACACAAAAAGAAAGGAATTGATGCATTGAATTTTTATTGAGCCCCTGTCGTGTACACTACATGCTGGCTGGAACTCTATGTGATACCATATTAATCTGGCCAATGTTCATGTGTATCTGTATCTGTAATGTGTTATGGAGCTGAGATATCAGAGAATGGTACCTGACAGAGGTAGCCTATGAGCAAAACCCCCAGGAATGGTTAGAAATTTTTTTTTTTTCAGTAGTAGAATGTTAAACCTAGTGCTTCGTGCATGCAAGACAAGCGCTCTACCATGGAGCTGCACCTCCAGCCTCTTTTTTTTATTTTGAGACAGGTCTTGCTAAATTGCATAGGTAGCCTCTGGCCTCAAACTCAAGATCCTCCTGCCTCAACCTCACATATCACTGGGATTAATACTTGGAGGTGAGACTGTTTTCTAGGCTGATGAGAGGATGAGTATAGTAGTGGGTGTTCAGACTGTAGTAAAGAGTCGAATTTGCCTAGAAAACAGTGTTGTTGCAAGGGTTTCGGAGTTGAGGCTGGAAACAGACATTGAAAAACAGTAAAATAATAGATTTTTTAAACCCCTTAAATAATAGTAGTACACAGTTTTTGCATGCTTACTATTTGCTAGATAAAAGGCTGAGTATTTGAGAAATGGTATTTTATTTAATTATCACAACAATTTAGTGAAGTAGGCATTGTTTTTTTTAATCTCTTTTTTATAGGCAAACCTTGGAATAGAGCTAACAATGATAAATTGAGTTCAGGCAGTCTAATTGCAAAGCCTGTCTTCCTAATCTCTGCATACTCTGCTAGAAAATCGTCCAAGGCTTTGAATACTCTTTTCTGTTCCAAACTTGGAGGTTTGGACTTGATTGACTAAACAGTGGGAAGCCATCAAAAGTTTTTTATCCATACAGTAAATGAAAGCTGTCCATTAGGAGTGGAAGGCTAGTTGTAAAGTATGGGATCAGCATGCAGAGAGAGGGGAGAGATGGAGCTAGTTTACTCCTTCCCCTCTCACTAGATAAGGGTGCTCCTTGAGGGCTGGGCCAGTATCTGTCCCTGGCTCCTCCTCTCCCTTCCTTCAGCTCCAGTGTCTACTTGTTGTGTTGTCTGGTATATTTTTTTATTTTTTAAAATTTGATCTTTTTCTCCCTTACCTCATTCTAAAAAGCACTTACAGTAGCTGCCTAGGAATTTAGCAAACATTTACTCAGTTAATTAATGACTAGAGGTACATATGTTGCTGTTGTTAGGTGCCATCGAGTTGGGTCCAACTCTTAGTGACCCTATGTACAACAAAACAAAAACACTCCCTGACACCATGCCATGCCTGGCACTGTTGTCAATGCTTCTCTGCTATTCATAGGGTTTTCAATGGCAGATTGTTTCAGGAGTGAGCTACCAGGTCCTTCTGCCATTTTTGCAGTTCTGGGGATCGAATTGAGGGCGTCAGCACAGACCAGCATTCTACCAACTGAGCTAAACCCCAGTACATATAGCTGTGTAAATAAAGGGAATATGAAGGCTTTGGAAGGAGGAGTAATGGCAGCCCTATAGTTTGATGATATGCTGTATTTTATATACAAACTGTAAAGCAGAGAACGAGAACCACATCTTTAACTTGTGAAGAATTGTATATTCTATATCAGTTAGAACAGTGATGATTGGTTAATATTAACTGTGTCGGTTCATAATATAAATGATCATGAAATTCAAAATGCACTCATACTGTAAATAAATGTTTAGCTTTGTATTTATCATTAGCCAGCTGTAACACCTCCTAGCATGCACAAAAAAAGGTAACAAAAGTTCCTATTAACCAGCTCCTTTACTGATACTGAACCTGTTGAGTATTAGTTCCATAGTACCCATTTGTATTCATTTTTCTCCTTTATTAGTAAATGAGGATGGGGTACAGAGTAATACAGCATTGGATTTTTCCATTGTGTATCTTTTATATCACTTCTGACAAGACTTTCATCAACCCACAAAGTTTATGGAGCCATATGGCTAATATGTAGCAAAACTCAAATGCTTATTTGGCTTATATTCCCCTATTTTTCCAATACACTCCTGAAGTTGCACTGTTGACACTGAGATCATCCTGTCCCCATTCATTCCTCCACATTGACCGTCCTCCCCATCCCATCTTCCCCAATCTTTGCTTCCTTCTGCTAGCTCCCTGCCTCCTCCTTTCTACTCTTTATATTGTTCCCTTCTACGCTAAGTTTAATTGTGCATTTTTATATATTGATTTATGTATAGGATTTTTTCTTCCTTTATGTATGATTCAGTTCCCACATATGAGTGAGAACATATGGTATTTCTTTGTATTCATTTTCTAAGGAACCATACAGCAGTTTATCATAGGAAGAAATAGTTGTAAATTTGTGAGTCAGATTCATACTTGGGATTCTACAGAGGGAAATTGCTCATTAGGTTATGTCCCTTTCCATAATTTTAAATGTCAGGCACAGCATTGTATGTGTGTAATCCCAGCAACCTGACAGGCTGAGGCAGGAGGGTCACAAATTCAAGGCCAGAGGCAGTATGTGCAATTTACGGAGACCCTGTCTCCAAATAGAAAGTGTTTTGTTGTTGTTGTTGTTGTTGTTGTCGTCCTGGGGGTTGAACCAGGGCCTTGTGCTTGCATGCTTTGCAAGTGCTGGACCACTGAGCTGCACCCCAGCCCATTTTTTTTTTTTTTTACTTTTTTGAGACAGGGTCTTGCTCAATTACGCAGACTGCCTCTGGTCTCGAACTTGCGATCTTCCACCTCCCGAGCCACTGGGATTACAGGCGTGCGCCACCGCGCCTGGCAGAAAATTTTTTAAAAAGGGGCTCAGCTATAGCTCAGTGGTGGAGCACTTGCCTAACATGTGCAAGGTCCTGGGTTCAACTGCCAGTACTGAAACAAAAGTATTGTGTAGAAGTAAGTCTGTGACCTTTCTGTAAAATAGACTTAATCAAACACTTGGAGAAATTCAAAGGCTCTGTGGTTAACTACTAAATAACAGTAAAGGTGGGAAGATTATCAGTAAGCTAACATCTTACTAGACTTAATGAGACATATCAGGGCTGGACATGGTGGCACATGCCTATAATCCTGCACTCACTAGGCTGAGATGGGATCTTGAGTTCAAGGCCAGCCTGGACTACATTGTGAGACCCTGTCGAAGGGTGGGGAATATCAT
>VMDO01018368.1:29423-42436 GCA_007922755.1 Pedetes capensis
TTTTTTTTTTTTTTTTTTTTTTTTTTTTTTTTGATACTGGGGGTTGGATCTAAGGCCTTGCGCTTGCATGCTGTGCAAGTGCTGGACCACTGACCTGCACCCCCAGCCCATTTTTTTAACTTTTTGAGACAGGGTCTTGCTAAGTTACACAGACTGCCTCTGGCCTCAAACTTGTGATCCTCCTGCCTCTGCCTCCCAAGCCGCTGGAATTACAGGGATGTCCCACCACACCTAGCTTAATGTAGAAATATTTTCTAAAGAATACGTCTTCAATTAAGTTCTTTTGGGTTGTGTTTAACTGTTCAGGGTATGGGAAGGTAGTCATTCAGAAACATTGAAATCAGAATAATTAAATGTGGAAAAAAGTTGGTTATGGTAGTCAGGTTATATTCATTGCCTAACAGGTGTTGAGAGAGGTTTATACAGTTGGTGAATATAGTTGGTGGGCTTCAATATCCCTGGGGGCTTGGTTCCAGGACCCACTAGATACCAAAATGTGTGGATACTCAAGTGTCTTATATAAAATGGTGCAATATTTGCATATAATCTATCTACATCCTTCTGTGTACTTTGAATCATCTCCAGATTACTTATAATTCCTAGTACAATATAGATACTATGTGAGGAGTTGTTACACTGTGTTTAGGAAATTAAAGAAAAGTCTACATATTCAGTACAGATGCATTTTTTTCCCTAGTATTTTTGATGCAGCACCTGAGAGTATAGTGGGTTAACCACAGTTAGTTTCTGCCTTCCAGGAAACTTCATCTGGGAAGGTGAAGCAAACATACAGAGGGTAGAAAGAGTGTTTTGTTTTGTTTTGTTTTATTTATTTATTTATTGGTGGTACTGGGAGTTGACCCAGGGCTTCGTGCTTGCTTGCTTTGCAACTGCTGTACCACTGAGCTGCACCCTCAGCCTATTTTTTTACTATTTTGAGACAGAGTCTCGCTAAATTACGCAGACTGCCTCTGGTCTTGAACTTGGCGATCCTCCTGCCTCCACCTCCCAAATCGCTGGGATTACAGGGTGTGCCACCGCACCCGGCTCTGAAAGAGTGTTTTAAATGATACAGTAAGTGCTGTGCGAATTCAGAAAAGAGAGACATCACTTCCACCTGGAAGATAAGAGAAGGCAACATGGAAAAGGGAGGGTATAGGTTTCCTGGGCTGCAATATTTAAGTACTGCAAACTGGGTGAGTTAAGCCAGTATAAATTTATTCTCTCACAATTCAGGAAGCTAGAATTTGAATTTAGAATGTTAGAAAGCTGTACTTCCCTCCCTACACCATTTTTTTCTGTTTTTTTTTTTTTTTTTTTTTTTTTTTTAATGGTGCTGAGGACCAAACCCAGGGCTTTGCATTCACCAGGCAAGCGCTCTACCACTGAGCTAAATCCCCAACTCCACCCCCCCCCTTTTTTTTTTTTTTGACAAATTGTCTCTCTGTAGCCCACGATAGCATTAAACTCTCCATCCTCCTGCCCTGGCCTTGTGAGTGCTGGGAAGCATGTGCCACCACGCCAAGCTTCTATCCATTCTTAGTGTTCATTGGTTTGCCACTGTATCACTGTAGTTTGCTTCTGTTGTTACATGGAGTTCTCTCTGTGTCTCTGTCTCTATGTCCAAATAGCCTTCTTATAAGGACAATAGTCATTGGATTAAGGGCTCACCCTTCCCCACTATGACCTCATCTAACTAATTACATCATGGGAAACAGGCAGTGAGCCTGTTTCCAAATCAAGTCACAATCTGAGGTACTGAGGATTAGGACTAAAACATCTTTTGAGGGGGACACAATTCAACCCATAACAGCATTTGATATAACACAGAGGCATTAAATTAATATTTACTAAATAAATGGAAGGGTAAGACTGCAGCAAGTGAAGTTAAGGAGAGATGAACCTGGGGGATGATGGACATAGGCAAAGATAAGGAATATTTAGATAATGAAATAGTGAGAAGTCTGGTTTGTTGGTATGTGGAGGTGTGGAGAGACAAAGTCAGGATCATTTGTTGAGGTGCTGGATGCCAGATCTAGGACATTTGAATGTTGCTAAGTGGGCAGTGAGTGGGAGCAGATGTCACTGCTTGAAATGGTGGATGACTGATTCAAACTTTGGGTAACTGATTTGAGCTTTAGAGAGAATTTATGATCAGATGATCATGGATAAGTAAACACCCTGAAGAAAAACAGATGGCCCATGATTTAACACACCCAGCCTCCCTCATTTGCCTGTATAAGTAACTCTTCATCAGGACAGTCAAGAAATCCCCTTATGAAAAACAGCCACCCAGTGTACTTTGTAGATTGCATTAGGCCTTTCCTCTTGGTTGTCATCTGTAGGCATTAAGAAATATTCACTTTTTCAGGGCCTCTAATCAAAAGCTTCTCCATAGGTTTGGTATTAATAATCATGTTGCTTCTCATATTCTTTCAAACTTTTCTTCAAACTTACCTCTCTTCCATCTTATCCTTTGCCTGTTCATTTTTCTGTGAACCTGTTCAGTTTTCCATATTCCTTAAAATATCTGACTAAAGGAAGGAATTGAGAAAGACTGTGTACTGGTAGAGTGCTGCTCTGCACTCCCCGAGGCCCTAAGTTCGATCCCTAGCAATCCCAAGTGGTCCCTAGCACTGCAAAAATGGGAGAAGGAGAAGCAATCCACTCCTGAAGCAATCTTGAAACAGCCAGCCATTGAAAACCCTATGAGGGTTGTTATAAGTCCTACAGATTCTGTGGCACCTAACAACAACAAGGTACTATCCAAGCTAATGACACATTCTTTTTCTATCTTTTTAATGGTGATTGTGTTAATTGGCTTTGTAATTGTAAAAATTCAAATTGTGTTCAGTAATAGCCCTCAGGTGCTTTTCCTTATTTGTGCCTAGGCAGTGCTTCCTGATTTATTTGCATTGTTCTTATTTTCTTTAAGAATATGTGTCCCAATGGAATTTTTAAATTGTGTCTAAATATTACGAACACATAGTCATTATCTTTATTTATTTATTTAATTTTTTTTGAGACAGGACCTGGAACTTGCTATGTAGTCTTGGCTGTCCTGGAACTTGCCTTGTAGGCCAGGCTGGCCTCAAATTTACAGTGATTCTCCTGTCTCTGCCTTGTGAGTACTGGGATTATAGGCATGCATCACCATGCCTGGCAATGTAGTCATTAAACTATTTGTACAATCTTTTTTTTTTTTTTTTTTTTTTTTTTTTTTTTTTTTTTTTTTTTTTTTTTTTTTTTTTTTTTTTCATTTTCTGCAGTACTTGGAGGCTGAACCCAGGGCCTCTCACTTTGCAAGCACTCTCCCACTGAGCTGCACCCCTGCCCCATTTTAAATTTTTTACCTTGAAATAGAGTCTCACTAAGTTACCCAGGCTGCCTATGGCCTTGAACTCTTGATCTTGCCTCTGCCTTAAGAGTCACTGGTATTCAAGAAAACAAATAACCCAATACACAAATGGGCAAAGGAACTGAACAGACAGTTCTCAAATGAAGAGGCCTGTAAAGCCATGAAACACATGAAAAAATGCTCAATATCCCTAGCCATTGGGGAAATGCAAATCAAAACAACTCTGAGATTCCACTTTACTCCAGTAAGAATGGCCAAGATCAATAAAACAAATAACAACAAATGCTGGTAAGGTTGCAGAGAAAAGGGAACCCTCTTACACTGCTGGTGGAGCTGTAAATTAGTCCAGCCACTTTGGAAATTAATATGGAGGTACCTTAGAAAACTAAAAATAGATCTGTCATATGACCCAGCTATAACACTATTGGGAATATACCCAAAGGGAGATGAGTCATCGTACCACAGAGACACCTGCATCTCCATGTTCAATGCAGCACTTTTCACAATAGCAAGGATATGGAATCAACCAAAGTGCCCATCAACAGAAGAATGGATTAAAAAACTATGTACATATACACAATGGAATACTACTCAACAATCAAAAAAAAATGAAATAATGTCATTTGTTGCAAAATGGATGGAATTGGAGAAAACTATTTTAAGTGAACGAACACAATCCCCAAAAGAGAAATACCACATGTTCTCACTCATATGTGGGAACTGAATCAAAATTAAAAGGAAGGAAAAAATCCTGTACAGAAATTGGAACATAATAAAAAGCTAAAGTCAACTTAGCAGAGAAGGGACAGGTTAGGGAGTAGAAAGAAGGAGGGAAGGATCTAGCAAAAGGAAGAGATGATGGGAGAAGAAAGGAGGGAGAGGAGGAACCAGGAGGAGCGAGGAATGAGAGAGGGCGACTTCAAAGTAAACAGCCCAACTTTAATAGGGAAATAATTATAATAATACCAATAATTCCAAAGAATGGTAATAATACAAATGGACTAGATTATTCATGTAATATTACTGACAGTGTAAAAAGATAGATCACTACAGAAAAAAGTTTGGACCTTAAACATAATTGGGATGTAAGAGTATATAGAAAAATAATCCCACAAAAAGACATGCAGTGTAGAAGAGAGACCTTTGGTGAGGGCATGGAGGAAGGGGGAGAAGGTACACAAGAGGGTAAGGAGGAAGTTATCTTTGCAGTGTGCAATGAAACACACATATGGAAATATCACAATCAAATGCATGTCAGAATGAAACACATTAAGTTGTACATTAAAAATTTCCAGTAAAAAAAAGTCACTGGGATTATAGGTGTGTACCACCACACCTGGCTGCAGCTGTAGCCCTGCGATATCTGATCCTGTCAGATCTTGGAAGCTAAGCAGGGTCAGGCCTAGTTAGTACTTGGATGGGAGACCACCTGAGAACACCAGGTGCTGTGGGTTTGGGAGACTGACCTGGCAACTCACTCCCCAAAATCAATCCGCCACTGAAAACCCTATGAACAGCAGAGAAGCACTGACAATAGTGTTTCACCTGTTGTACATAGGGTCGCTATGAGCCAGCTACCGACTCCACAGCACCTAACAACAACAACCACGCCCACTTTATTTGTATAATCTTTACAAGTGTAATTCTTTTTTTTTTTTTTTTTTTTTTTGCGGTACTGGGGTTTGAACCCAGGGCCTCGCACTTGCATGCTCTGCAAGTGCTGGACCACTGAGCTGCACCCCCAGCCCATTTTTTTTTACTTTTTTGAGATAGGGTCTCGCAAAGTTATGCAGACTTCCTCTGGTCTCAAACTTGCGATCCTCCTGCCTCTGCCTCCCAAACCACTGGGATTACAGGCATGTGCCACCGCGCCTGGCATTCATGTGTTTTTTTTTATAGTCTTTTTTTCCCCCCAGTGGTATTGAGGATCTAACCCACTACCTCATATATAGTCTTTTTTGTTGTCGTTAGGTGCCGTGGAGTCGGTATCCGACTCATAGCGACCCTACGTACAACAGGCAAAACACTATTGTCAGTGCTTCTCTGCTGCTCGTGTGGTTTTCAGTGGCGGATTGATTTTTGGGAGTGGGTTGCCGGGTCCATCTCCCAAGCCTACAGCACCTGGTGTTCCCAGGCAATCTCCCATCCAAGTACTAACTAGGCCTGACCCTGCTTAACTTCAGAGATCTGACAGGATCGGAGGCCATAGGTCTATGCTGCAGGAGATAGTCTTTTTTAGTTTGCCAATATATTAATGCATCTTTCCACATGTCTATGTATCTGCCACTTTTAGTGGATACAAAATAAACCTCTGATTATTTGGCATTTGAATGATTTTCAGTTTTTATTTCTGTTTTGCAATTCTCAATTATACTGTTACAGCTTTGAGGTGTTTTATTTTTTTAATTTTTTAAATTTATTTTTTATTTTTTAAATTTAAAAAAAAATTCTTTTTTGAGACAGAGTCTCACTGTGTAGCCCAAGCTGGTCCAAACCCACTTTGTAGCCCATGACACTCTGAAACTTGTAGTCCTCTTGCCTCAGCCTTCCAAGTACTGGGATTATAGGCATGTGTCACCATGCCCTACTGTAACACCTTTTTATAAATCTTTTCCTCTCATTTCTTCTTAGAATATATTTCCTAAAGTGTTTTAAAATTAGGACCAAGGATGTCTTTTTAACCACATTATCAAATTACTCTTTAGAATGACTACCAGTTTATATTGCTTCTAGCAACTAGTTAATACTGGATTTTATAATTTTTTCCTTGTAGTACTATAATGATACCTCACAGTTTTTTGAGGGGTATTTTAAATATTTTATCCTGAAAATTTTCAAACAAACTTCCTCCCAAAATAATATCTACTACCTATTTTCAACATGTTGCCATAGGATTAATAATATATTGTGTTTTGTGTTAGACTTTAGAAAAATACATAATGACACTGTGCTTTTAAATACTTTAGCATGCATCTCTTACAAATTAGGACATTTTCTTACATAATCACAATACTATTTTTATACTTAACTAGGTAAACAATAATTCTTTTTTTTTCCCTCACCTTATTAGTAAATGATGGTGGGGTACAGAGTAATACAGCATTGGATTTTTCCATTATGCAACTATTATATCACTTCTGGCTATACTTTCATCAACCCACAAGGTTTATGGAGCCTTACAGCTAATATGTAGTAAAACTCAAATGCGTATATGGGGTTATATTTTCCTATTTTTCCAATTAACAATAATTCTTTAATATTAAGTCTCTATTTAAGTTTCTCCAGTTGTGCCCCAAATGGCTTTTAGCTGACTTTACAAAGAGGAATCAAATTGTGGGCCATGCCTTGTATTTGCCTGTTCTTCTAGTGTATGGCTATTTGTTGTTTGTGATGTTGGAGATCAAACCTAGGGCCTCCCTCATGCTACACTAGTACTCTACCATTGAGTTATACCCTCAGCCCTTCCTATTATCTTTTGTAGACCTAAAACACTTCCTGTTTTCCTTTCCTGCTCCCCTTTTCCCACAACATCTATTAACAATAGAGTAGTTTGTTTTCTGTTTTGTTTTTGTTTTTTTGCGGTTCTGGGGATCGAACCCAGGGTGTCAGTGCATGATGAGCAAGAACTTTACCAACTGAGCTAAACCCCTAGCTTCAACAGAGTAGTTTTCTTATTGAGTGTTCCACATTTTATATTTACCTGATTGTTTTCTTTGTAACATTTAACTTGTTCCTTTATGCCTTTTATTTCCCTAAGCTAGAAACTTAAAAGACTTGTGTATTAGATTCTAGTTACACATTTGACAAATGTACTTAAACATTCTTCCCATTGCATCATATCATGGAGTACATAAATGTCTGATTGTCTGATTATTATTGATGAGTTTGATCACAGTTTAAGGTAGTAACTGCCAGATTTCTCCACTGTAAAGTTACATTTTTTTCTTTTGTGATTTGCAAATATATTTTTAAAAATATATCAATGATGGACATTTTTTCAAGGATGAACATTTTTTTCAAGTAACAATAAATGGAGCTCACCCTGCACTTATTTTTCATATCAATTGGCCAGTTGTTCAGTATAGATTTGGAATTTTCTTTGTGTGTTCTGTGCATATAAAGTTTTATTCAATGCATTGTTATAAAAGATAAATTTCAGTGTCAGGATATAGCTACAAGCAAATAAAATTTAACCAAAGAGGGGAAGGGAAGGACAAAAGAGGTGAGAGAGAGAGAGAGAAAGAAGGAGGGAGGGAGGGAGGGAGGAAGATTGAGATTGCAGTAATATAATGGGGCATTTCTTTGAAAAGACTTTGTAATGATTTAAGTTCACTTTGTAAAAAATTTTTAAGCAGACAAACCTAAAAAACATTAAGCTCTTGAATCAAAAGATTAATTTTTCTTTATGAAGTTAAGGTAAATTTTTAATTCTTTATATCACTCTGGCATCTAATTGTTAGGTCTTACAAGCTAAGCAGAGTCTGACCTGGTTACTATTTGGGTGGGAGACTGCCTGGGAATATTGGGTGCTGTAGGCTTGGGAAAAGGACCTGGCAGTCCACTCCCAAAACAATCAGTTATCAAAAGCCCTATGAATAGCAGAGAAGCACTGATGATAATGCCAGGTACCCTACTGTGTTGGGTAGTGTTTTGTCTATTGTACATAGGTCACTATGAGTGAGACCAGACTCAATGGCACCTAACAACAACTAAAAAGCACCAAGAATTTGTTTTCATTCCCTGGTCTCTGAGTGTTTCAATTGCCTGTCTTTAATATAACAATTCTTTATCAATTATAAGTAACTATTTTTGTCATTCCTATTATCAGTGTTTTCTTACTCTATTTCTTTTCTATTATGAATTACACTTAAATAGGATTTTCCTTTCAAACCATAAAAGTAGTGTATGCTTATTTTATTTATTTATTTATTTATTTATTTATTTATTTATTTAGCAGTACTGGGGGTTGAACCCAGGGCCTTGTACTTGCATGCGTTGCAAGTGCTGAGCCACTGAGCTGCACCCCCAGCCCATTTTTTTAGTTTTTGAGACAGGGTCTCGCTAAGTTACGCAGTCTGCTTCTGGCCTTGAACTTGTGATCCTCCTGCCTCTGCCTCCTGAGCTGCTGGGATTACAGGTGTGCGCCACTGCTCCTGGCTATATGCTTATTTTAACAAGCTGAACATCATCTGAGATGTATGACAGAAAAGACAGCCATCTCATCTGCATTTCCTAGCCTCCATGCCACCCAAGTGTAATAGCGTAGTTTGGTCCCTCCATATTTTTCTCTATGCCCTTAGAAATACTGTATGTGTGTGCGTACATATATGTGTGTTGTTAGGTGCTATCAAATCAGGGCTGACTCATAGCAACTCTTTTGAGACAGAATAAAAAACTACTCAACACTGCACCATGCCTAGCACTATTGTCAGTGCTTCTCTGCTATTCTTGGATTTTCAGTGACTAATTGTTTTGGGAGTAGGCTGCTGAGTCCTTCTCCCACACCCACAGCATCCAGTATTCCCAGGCAGCCTCCCATCCAAGTACTAACCACGCCTAATCCTGTTTAGTTTATGAGATTGGGCGCCAGGGTGGTATGGCTGCAGATACACACACACATACATGTACACACACACTAATTTATCTACTCTTATTTTGTGAAGTCATCATGATACTATACACATTGTTCTACAATGTCTACTTTTTTTACTTTGTGGAATATCATGTATTTCCTTCTAAATCATCATACAAATATGTAATTCTTTTTAAATAGTTATGTAATATTATGTTTCTGTAAGTTCTATTGAATGAGTATTCAGGTTATTTCTGATATTTTTTTCTTATCACAAGCAGTATTGCAGTAGACATTCTTATGAATATATTTTTAAAAAATGGAACTTTTACTTCCCTAGAATAAATTCCCAAATGTGAATTAAAAGGTCAGCTTATTTCAGTGTTATTAAGAACTGCAAAGTTATTTTTTCACAAAAGTTGTCAGCTCTTATTCCCACTGACCCTGAAGAAAGATAATTAAATTTCTTGTTATGGTCCTTGAGTTTTTTTAAACCTAAAAGAACTGAGACTCTCTTTGGCTTTACCTCTGATGAAATATCTTCTCTTTGTTTTTTCCCCAATGCTCTTATTAGCAATTTTTTAGTGTACAATTTAATGAGTGTAATTATGACATTTCTATGCATGTATATAATTGTACAGTGTTCATGTTCACCTTCCCTATTACTCTCTTATAGCCCCATCTTCCATCTCCTCCTCTTCCCACCAGTGGTCCCTCCTTTACTTGCATGTCTTGTGTGTATATCTTTCTATATGTACAGATCCCAATTTTGACTTAATGGCAAAATTTATGGTATTTCCTTTCCTTTTTCCCATTGGCCTTTCTTCTTGCCCCTCTCTTTTCTCTTTAGTCTGTTGTCCTTCTTGACACAGACTCTTCTACTTTTATAGTCTATGTATTTTAATACTGAATATGTTTTGAAGTCTAACATCCACATACGAGAGAAAACATGTTTGTCTTTCTGGATCTGGCTTATTTCACTTAAAATAATCTCTAGTTCCATCCATTTTCCAGCAAATGTCATAATTTTTTCCTTCTTTATGGCTGAGTAAAACTTCATGGTGTATATATGCCACAGTTCCCTTATCCATTCATCCATTGGTCTAGGTGTCTGTTTTTGTGCCAATATCATGCAGTTTTTATTACTGTATCTCTGTTGTACAATTAGACATCAGGTATTGTTATGCTCCTGCATTGTTCTTTCTGCTCAGGATTGCTTTAGCAATTTGAGGCTTTCTGTGATTCCATATTAATTTTAGGATTATTTTTTCTATTTCTGTGAAGAATATCATTGGGATTTTGAAGGAGATTGCATTGAATCTATAGATTGCTTTTGGTAATATATTACCGTTTAACAATATTAATTCTTATAATCCACGTACATAGGAGATCTTTCCCTCTTCTTGTGTTTTCTTCAGTTTCTTTCTTCAGTGTTTAAAAATTTTCATTATAGAGGTATTTCGCCTCCTTGGTTAGGTTTATTCCCAAATATTTTATTTGTTTTGAAGCTATTATAAATGAGATTGTTTTCCATGATTTCTTTTTCTGCCTGGTTATTATTGGTATTTAGAAAACATACTGATCTTTTGTATGTTGATTTTGTATCCTGTCACTTTGCTGAAAGTGTTTATCCGCTCTAAGAGTTTCCTGGTGGAGTCTTAGGGTCTTTTAAGTATAGGATCATATTCTGTAAATAGTGATAATTTGACTTCCTTTCCTACTTGGATACCTTCTATTTCTTTCTCTTGTCTTATTGCTGTGGCTAGGAGTTCAATTACTATATTGAAAGCAGTGTGGACACCCTTGTCTTGTTCCTGATGTTAAGGAAAATACTTTCAGTTTTTCTTCATGTAATATGTTGGCTGTATGTTTTTCATATATTGCCTTTATTATATTGAGATACGTTCTTTCACTTCTTAGTTTCTTCAAGGCTTTTATCATAAAAGGATGTTGGACTTTGTTAAAGACCTTTTCTGCATCTATTGATATGACCTTCTGGTTTGTTTCTGAGTCTGTTTATGTGTTGTTTTACATTTATTGTCTTGTCCATGTCAGACCACCCTTGCATCCATGGAATGAAGCCAACTTGATCATAGTAGAGTATATGATTTTTTCTTAATTTTTTATTTTTGGTAGTACTTAGGGTCAAACTCATGGTCTGGCACATATTTTGCAAATGCTGTACCACTGAGCTGCACCCTGAGCCCATTTTTTATTTTTTATCTTGGAGACAGGGTCTCTAAGATGCACAGGCTGCCTCTGGCCTCAAATTCATGATCCTTCTGCCTCCACCTCCCAAGTCTCTGGGATTGTAGGCCTATCTATGCCACTGTGCCTGGCTTTGTATGATCTTTTTAATGTGTTGTTGAAGTCAATTTGCAAGTATTTTATTAAGGATTTTTGCATCTAGGTTCATCAGGGAAATTGGTCTATAGTTTTCCTTGTTTTCATATATCCTTATCTGGTTTTGGTATCCTGGTAACAGTGGCTTCATAAAATGAGTATGGTAGTTTTCTTTTCACTTCTATTTTATGGAATAGTTTGAGGAGCATTCTCATTAATTCCTCCTTAAAGATCTTGTAAAATTTGGCAGTGAATCCATCCATTTCTTGGCTTTCCTTTGTTGGAAAATTCTTTATTACTGCCTCAATCTTCTTGTTCATTATAGGCCTATTTAAGTTGTTTTATCCTCTTTTAGTTTTGGCAGGTCCTTTGTGTCTAGGAATTTATCCATCTCATCTAAGTTTTCTAGTTTTGGAATGTGGTTTTTCAAACTTTTACTTATGATTGTCTGGATTTCCTTGGAATCTGTTGTAATGTTCCTTTTATCATCTCTGATTTTATTAATTTGAATCTTCTCTCTTTTTCCTTTTGTTGGTTTGGCTAAAGGTTGGTCAATCTTGTTAATCTTTTCAAAGAACCAGCTCTTTGTTTCATCACTTCTTTTTATTCTTTTAGTCTTCATTTCGTTAATTTCTGCTCTGATCTTTTTATTTCTTTCGGTCTACTTGTTTTGAGTTTTGTCTGTTCTTTTTCTAAGAGCTTGAGGTACATCATTATTTGTTTGAGCCCTCTTTGGCTTTCTACTGTAGGTACTCATAGCTATAAAATTCCTTCTTAGAACCTCCTTTGTGGTATCACAAAGGTTCTGGTAAGTTGTGTTTTCATTTTCATTTGATTCCAAGAATTGTTAAATTTCCTCTGTGATTTCTTCTGGGACCCATTGATTTAAGAGTGTATTTAAGAGTGTATTATTCATTCTCCATATATTTGTACAGTTTCTGTAATTTCTCTTGCTGTTCATTTCTAGTTTTATGGTCTGATAAGATATACAAGGTTATTTCAGTTTTTCTGTATTTGTTAAGATTTAATTTCTGGCCTAAAATGTGATCTATTTTAGAGAAAGTTCCATGGGCTGCAGAGAAGAATATGTATTCTGTAGCTTTGGGGTGGAATATTCTGTAGGTGTTTATTAAGTCCATTTGATCTATTGTAGTGTTTAACTCTGAAGTTTCTTTGTTGAATTATTATTGGATGTTCTATTGATGAGAGTAGAGTACTATTATTGTATCTGGACTTATCTGTCCTTTCAAGTCCAGTAGTGCTTTTTTTTTTTTTTTTTAATGAAATTGGGTGTACTGATGTTCAGTGCAAATATATTTAGAATTGTTACACCTTCTTGATCGATTGTTCCCTTTACTAATATGTAGTGACCTTTATCATCTCTTTGGACTAGTTTTAACTTGAAGTCTACTTTGACTGATATAAGGATGGCTGCTACTCTTTTGTTTTGTTTTGTTTTCAACTTGCTTAATATATCAGTTTCCCTCTTTTCACTTTCAATCTATGGTTTTCTTTGCCAGTAAGTTGTGTTTCTTGCAGACAACAAATTGTTGCATCTTGTTTTTTAATCCAGTCTACTAATCTGTGTCTTTTAATTGGAGAATTAAGACCTTTTATATTTAGAGTTATTGTTGAGAGAGGTTTGCTGATTTTTGTAATTGTATGGCATGTTTTCCTGGTTGGTTCATATACTGTTCTTTCTTTTCTTTTTCTTTACTTTTTTTTTTTTTTTTTTTTTTT
>VMDO01018369.1:8135-42461 GCA_007922755.1 Pedetes capensis
AAAGCTAAGTTGATTGTAAACTTTATGACTGTTACAAAGTCCATTGCACTGCAGTTACCTTTGTGAGCTATTTTTAGTATCTCCTTGAGTCGCTATATAAGCATGAGTATAGAGAATAAAGTTTAGCTCAAGACCATCAGTCTTGGCCTCTTCGTCTCCTTCATCCTCGGCTCTCCCCTTCCCACGTTGGGCCCCGACAGCTGGAGAGGGTTTTTAAGCAGATTAACTATGGAGGAAAAGGAGAACTCTTACTTAACTGTATCTTAAAAGATTATTGAGATTTGAACAACCCAGAGGATAAAGATAGCCAACATAGATACAGTGAGGAAATACAGATTTTAGAGAACAGGATATACATCAGGGATAGAACAAAAGAACATCTGTATAACCCAAGTGGAAGTGGAATATATGGACTTAGAAGGGAAATTTAAAAAAATTAATCAGTGTTTAAACTTAACATGGTTCCTCCATGCCCTTGCTCTCGGAGGATTTTACTTCTATCTTCACTGAAGTAAAGTTTATACAAATGACTTCTTTGGCCAATGACACGGAAATAGAATAGACTGCCATGATCTCTCTTCCCTCTGCCATTACATAGATATGGCCCAGATAAGGCAGCTCAACCACACAACATGAGCAATCCCACAATGACCATGAATGGAGTAAGGAATGAGTCAAGGGAATTGAGGCCACTGGGTCCATTCTCACTGCAGGTAAGCTACACTGACTGGAATGGTGGAATAGAACTCAATCAAGCATGATAATATGAAGACCTGATGTCAGGCAGAATAAGCATTCAGTATAAATTTTTAGCCTGCAGCCATACTACTGTGGCGCCTGATCCCTTCAGATCTCGGAAGCTAAGCAGGGTAGCGCCTGGTTAGTAGTTGGATAGGAGACCACCTGGGAACACCAGGTGCTGTAGGCTTGGGAGAAGGACCTGGCAGCCCACTCCCAAAAAACAGTCGGCCATTGAAAATCCTTTGAATAGCAGAAAAGCACTAACAATAGTGTTTTACTTGTACATAGGGTCACTATAAGTCAGATACCAACTCCATGGCACTAACAACAACAACATAAATTTATAACAAGTTTTGAATTCCAAACACGCCTTTCAGTCAGTGGTTTTAACATGGGGATAGGTGATGATAAGTGTCAATTTGAACACCCTCAATTTTACATGGCAGCATGGCAGCCAGTGTTTATGTCTGTCTCTCCAGAAATCTAAGACAAGAAGAGTAGTGTCTTCTTTTCATTCTTTACTCATGTGTCACTCTCTCCATGGTAGGTCAACATAAAAAAGGAAGGCCCTCAACTAGACGGATTGACAAGTGTCTACAATAATAGGCTTAAACATAAAAAAGATCTTACGCCTGGCACAGAATCAGGGAGCGTTTCATTCTGTTATACATAGGGTCGCTATGAGTTGGACCTGATTCGACAGCACCTAACAACAACAACTAATTTAAGGAGGCAACTCTTCCTCAGTTGTTTCTTGAATGCCTCCCAGTCCTGGAGGCTTATTTTTCAGCACTATATTTGAAAGTGCTCTTCTGGTATTCATAGGGTTTTCAAGGGTGAATTGGTTTGGGAGCATGAAAAGCTCACAAACATGATGGAAGGGCATCTTACCTGTGGGCAACACCTATATAAAACTTATTTGCAGAGAGTTGAAAATTACTGTATACCTCATGATAGCTTCCTGAGAAAATTATACTTTTTATATCCCAATGAAGAAAGTAACATTTTCCTCTTTTACAGACAGGAGGGAGAAAAGACAAAACACTAAGAGATTTACTATAGTTACTTCATTAGTATCAACTTGCAAGAAACAGCCTGTTTCCCCAATAGATAAAGTATATCATAGTTCAAGTAGACCTGGACTTATACTGGATTGACATATATTGACTAACAAATGTCTTATTTATAATGGGATGGGGGTAAGGAAAATCCCCATTCAAGATGCCAAAGAAAATAAGTGTTATTTGCAACTGCAGTTATAATGTAGAACTCCCCCCTAGACAAAATGGTAATTAGGTTTAGTGTAATTATTGATGATTGAAATATTTCTGGTGTATTATAGGTTAAACTGGTTTTTATACATGCTGGGAAACTTATAATTTTTCAGATATTTTAGTGTCAAAACAAATGTAAAATTTTAAACTAAACAATTTTAATATACTTCTATTAGGCTGCCATTTGAATATTAGATAGGCCATGCAATATTTGCAAAATACAAGACACCTCATAGATAATATAATATTTTTGCTCCCAAAAAGCTTTGGCTCTCAAAAGAAGACACTATGCCCTTGAGAACAAGTCTCAAATTAATCATAAGGATCTTTTGTTTATAAATTACTACTCCTACATTTCACAGGTGAAAGGAATAGAACACATTGTAGATGTTTAAAAAATTAACTGAGCATGAGATGATTAAAATATAGCTCCTTCACAAGTCTTTAACTGAATTACATTTTTAAAAAACTGAAAAACTTTCAATATCTGGTAATTTCCAATGTTCTAAACATTCTGTGCCTTATAGGGATTCAACATAAGGATAAATAAAGCAAAAACCTCTGGTCTATGTAGCCCACAATGTAAAGGAGGAAACTAAGAGACAAATACATATTTATACCATCTCAAATTGAAATTAAAAGAGGGAGAAACAAATCATGTCTGAAAGATGATAGGTTTCTAGGAAAAATCAACATTTGAGCTACAATTTAAAGGATGCATAGAAGTTTGTCAGATGAGGAAGGATCTTCCTTGCACATACACTAGGACAGAGGTAAAGATAAAACTAAATGCAGCAGAGTTTGTGAATGCTACATCTGGAAAATAGAGTACTGAACCAGAGTAAAATATAAGAAATTCTTTATTCAACAAATATTTGGTATCAACTAAATGTTTGTCATAAGAAATGATTTTGGATAGAAATGATGTCCTCAGATTGTGAAAACTTTTATACTACCTCCTAGTCCAAATATTTTGGAATTTATTTTATAAGTAATAAGGAGTCAGAGCCTCTCACACAACAGGGTGGTTGGATCAATTTCTTTCTCTGTATTTAAGGAGGGTAATTGGAGTAGGAGCTGAAGGAGACTGGTGACCAAGAGATTAAGAAGAAATGGTAATGATTGAGATGAGAGATAAAGGGAAGAAACAAGGCAGTTAGACAGAGTAAGCAGAGATGAATAGATAGATCAACATGAATTATCTCTGGCTACAATGGCACGATGAAATAAATGGGCAGAAAAAGACAAGTATCTGCAACAACTCCAAGAACTTAAGAACTATGGAACTGTTAGGGTCATGAAAGCTTTTACACAACTGAGTTGTATATATTGATGATCAGTGGGCACTTTCTAATAGTGGGAAGGGACCAGGAGCAACATCAGCATCATCAGATAACATATGGCAGTGGAAACCAACCGAAGAGTCTTAAGATCCCAATTTTAAAAGGTACAAAGGAAAACAACAGCCTGAAAAGACAAAATCAGAAATATGAGACCACTCAGTAGGGAAAGATACTCTAAAAATCAAGGGATATAGTCTTCATGAATAGGAGACAATGTTATAAGAGCAACAGAATTAAACACATGAAGACTATGAAAGTCCTTGTTGTGGTTATATGCTGTCAAATCAAGTCCAACTCATAGTGACCCTATGTACAACAGAACAAAACACTCTACAATTTTGTGCCTGGCACATGATCGTTTTTATGTTTACACCCATTGTTGCAGATACCGTGTCAATCCATCTAGTTGACAGTCTTCTCTTTTTTTCGGTGACCTGTTGTCCACCAAAACATGATACCCTTCTCCAGGGATTGGTCCCTCCTAACAACATGTCCAAAATACATAAGATGGAGTCTAGCCATTCAGAATGTCCAAGGAACATTCTGGTTGCACTAAGGAAGTCATTAGAGAAAAGAATTTCAGAGCTTGGTGAGATTAGCAACCAGATTACCAAGTAATCAGAAATGAATGGGATTTAAAAAAGAGAACAAAGGTCAGATTCTGGAAATTCTGATGATGAAGACATAGAGGAAAGAAGGAAAATCATTTTCAGGCCAGGTAGACTGAAAATTAAGATAGAGGAATCTGCAACATAAATGAATATTGTGAAGATGGACACACTTTAGAAATCAGAAAAGCTATAATCGTGAGGCAAAACAAGAGAAACAATCATGGAGATCAAGGAAGGTATCTATTCTTTTTGAGCACTGAGTATATGCCAGATGTTTTACTGTACATATTCATATGCATTTCCTTAATTAGTCAAGTCTTATTTATAGGTGGGAATTGTTATCCCTAATCTACAGTCAGAAAATGATGTAGTAGAGAGGTTTATTAAAGTTAGAGTAGCTCAGAAGTGATGACCTCTCTGTAAATTAGGAGGAAGGTCATCTGTTCCAATGACATTAGCAATCAAGTTGTGAAAAGTCAGAAAGTGACATTCAGAGTGCATACTAATTATTTTATAACAAAAAGTTAAGCTGGAATGATGTATTTTTAAGCACTAGCTCAACTAATTTATATAAAAGCGGCAATGGATATTTTAATAACAATAGCTTTTAATTTTATAAAAAGAGATGGGAACATGGTTCAAACTGATGGTACATCAATCCTCCATAATGTTCAATTTTAACTCCTCTGTAATGTTCAATTTTAAAAGACATTTGTAACTAAAATAATGTCTCCTACTATTTTAGAAGTATTTTACTATGCAAAAATTCCATGCTAGGAATCACTATCAAGTGATTATTTTAAAACAAATTATTTCAGCATTAATCTGGATAATGATCCATAATGAATGGAAAAAGAATAATTTGACATGAAGAGGTTTCCTAATGCTCCCATTCAGATACAACAAAATGTTTTTGCTATCTTTCACTTATAGATATAAACATGGTCTAAAATAACCCCAGAATGTTGACATAAATACAAATTATATTTTAGTAGAGTCTGAAATAAACTGAATAAATCAAGTTTTAACATAGAGTTAATTAAGGAAAGTTCAATTTTATAACATTTTGTGTGCCTGGAAAAATAATTAATACACAATACTTGACCATATGGTCTCTTAGTCCTTTTCCTAATTACCTACAAATCACTACACAGGTTTTACAGCTGCTACTTATTATTAACTGTAGCATGCTTTCCCTGGAGATTTTATTCTCCTTTTCATACATTTTTTGTTTTAACTACCAGAAAGGATATTCATATTTTAATAGAATCTATTGTAAAAGATTAAATACACAACACATATATGTAAAAGAATGATGCTTTACATTTAAATTAATGTTAGTTGCTTGATAAAAGTTTTAGTAGACATAAATACTGCAAAGGTTTTATTTAAGTCAACCTTTCAAAATTCTCCATTAAATTCTAGCAGCTTAAAGCATGAAATGAATCAGACAGGCATTAAAATGTTGTAATAACTGTTTCTGATATAGAAAGCAATTAGCTCTTTTAAAAAATGATCTGCTTTATGTAACCCATATCTAATTTAGGACATGTGCTTTAAACAATATTAGAATGAAATCTACATTTTGTCATGTAAGGAATCTAGCATAGCTATTACCTTTTTGAAGTATAAGCACTTGACTAGCACATCAAAGAAAATTATGTGAAATTTAAATTAAACCAGGTGCTGTGGTGCACACCTGTAATCCTTGGGAGGCTGAGGCACAAGAATTGCAGTTTCAAGGCCAGAAGCAGCCTGTACAATTTAGCAAGATCCTGACTCAAAATAGAAAATAAGAAGGGACTACAGTGTAGATCAGTGGTAAAGCACTTGCCTTGCATGTGAGATGACCTGGGTTTAACCCTTCAGTACTGAAAAAAAATTAAAATTAAAATTAAAGTACAAAAATCCTAATAAAATGCTTGCTTCTGTCTTCCCTAGGGAATTTTTTGTTAGATTCTATTATTTATCAAATGGATAAACTACCTAGTTCCTGCAATGCCAGGTTCATGGCTAACTCATTAGATGCATCAACCATGTACAACAGTCTGCCCAAGGGGTATTCAAAGTATTTGCTGAGTAAAATATCCACACATTTCAAGTCAAATGAGTGTCTTACTCTGGTAATGCACACACTGATTTATCACTTTAGTCATATAGTAATAGTGTATAAAAAGCAAAAAACAATCACTGAGTATATAAAATAATTGGTATGTGAAAGGCCCTTTTAACTACCAACTACAAATTCTTCCCTAAGCCTTATACTGTCTTGCCAAGCTAACAGATTTTCTTCCTAATACGGTGCAGATCTTCAGGAAAGCTAATATCAATTACTTTGATTTCCCAGGCTGCCCTAACTCTAATGGAACTCAGTAATTAAAGTTCTTTTAAAACAATCCCAAATCTGAGCATCTCCTCATTCAGCCTGATTACAAGCAGCTATCAACATTAACCTCAATCGTTGATAATGTAATGCACATTGGATGTGGCCAAGGTGATCATTATCTAAAATTCTGTTCCTAAAACATGACTTCTCCCTAGGGGCGAACCCATAAAGAAGATTTAAGATTTTTATGTCTAGTAACTATATCAACTGCTACTCTTATGTACAGCATTCATATTCAGAGGCAAAGATCTGTACTTGTAATATTCTTGGTCTCTTTCATAGTACATGGCCTTAAATTCAGCCACCGTTTTAGTAAGATATTACTTCCCTGGTGTCCAACCTCATCAGATACTGGAAGCTAAGCAAGATTAGGCCTAGTTAGTCCTTGGATGGGAGACCACCTGGGAATACTGAGTGCTGTAGGCTTGGGAGAAGGACATGGCAACCCACTCCCAAAACAAGCAGCCACTGAAAACCATATAAATAGCAGAAAAGCACTGACAATAGTGCCAGGCATGGCACAGTGTCAGGTAGTGTTTTGTCTGTTGTACATAGGATTGCTATGAGTCAGACCCAACTCAAGGGCACCTAACAACAATGACAACAACACTAATACATTGCACTTACAAAACTGTTTTACACTTGTATTTGGAAGCAGGTCTCCAAATTGATGACTAGTGTCAGTATGCTAATATTATGCTTTCCAACCAAAGGTACTAGCTTGTAAAGCAAAGAAGCAATAGGAAATAAAATTAACCTGAAAAATAATAATTATATAGAACCATTTGACCACAACTTACAGAGAATTTGCACAAACTGACTAGAATAACTTAGAAAACTACAGTTATTATTACTTGAGCCCTTCCAGTAGAATTCTTAATTTTCCCAAAACTCCACTCAAATTGAAGAGACTTCACAATACTAATGAACCTGTTATGTTATTTGCAGGGCACAATAGTCTGCTGCATACAGCGTTTGCAGAGAAAAATAAGATCTTTATGGTAGAGACATTTGTGTTAAGACTTAGTGAGATACTAGGTTACCTGAGGAATGACTGTTTCATTATATTCCTTATAAAACTGTAGTCAGATATAATAAGTATATCTATAAAGTATACCTATACTATAAAGTATATCTATAAAGGTAATGCCAAAATGAAATTGCAAGTGTCAACGATCTCTGACAGGGAACCTACTGTCTTTATCATTTCTGTTAGGCAACCAACTTTTCCAACAATAAAGAGCAAAAGCATTCCTTAACAGTTCTAAAGTTCTTAAACAGAAGACAAAACAGAAACTCTCTGTAACCCCAGAGCTCGAGTAAGAAGAGAAGAGTAGGACGATAGGTCTTCAGCCAGTTGAGAACCAAGGCTTCACTTTGAACTTTACTTTGACTCTTGTGGAAATTCATTTGGTCTACAAAGAATTCCGAACCTGGACTTTATATTTGACTTTTGCATTCTCTTTTCCCCTAGAGTTGTCATAAGTGGATGCATACCTTGCTTAAAATGAAAATTTTAGCAAATCCTTCTATATTAGGATAATTATTGTTGTTAGGTACCTTCAAGTCGGTATCCAAATCAGCGACCCTGCATACAACAGGCTAAACACTATTATCAGGGTTTCTCTGCTGTTCATAGGGTTTTCAACGGCAGATTGATTTTTGGGAGTGGGTTGCCGGGTCCTTCTCCCAAGCCTACAGCACCTGATGTTCCCAGGTAGTCTCCCATCCAAGTACTAACCAGGCCCAACCCTGCTTAGCTTCTGAGATCAGATGAGATCGGATGCCACAGGGGAACAGCTGCAGGCCCATTAGGATAATTAGATTAGTAAAAAACTTGTTTTTCACTGTTTAGTTTCAGAACTTCTTTAAACACCATGAATTTAAATCATTTGTTGTTAAATTTACTTCCACAATATTGATTTTTGTGCATCCAGTTACAATTAGGGTTGAATAATTGAATAAAACCCAAAAACGTTCTGCACAAAACTATGGCCCTTAAGGATTGAAATGCACTGGCTTAGCAGACCGCAGATTGAAGAAAATATCCTTACAATCCCTCAACTATGACACAGTGTGCTCCTGCAGATTCCTTTATGGTTTCTCCCATAGTTCCCTTCTTCTTATTTTTGTTTTTGTTTTGCAATACTTGGGGGTTGAACCCAGGGCCTTAAAACACTAGCAAGTGCTTTAGTACAGTGCTTTACCCCAAGCCCATTTTTTAATTTTTCCTCATGAGTCAAGGTCTTGTTAAGTTTTTCAGGCTGCCTCTGGCCTCAAACCTGTGGTCATTGTGCCTCAGCCTACTGAATGGCAGGGATTAGAGGTACACTAAACACCCAAGATCCATACTATATACATTCCATGTTCCAATTATTAATGGATGTTTATAGCTTTTACTTCTCATTTTGTGTTGTGCCACATCAGAAAATGGAGGTCTCTGGGGCTTTGTTCCATTCCTGTCATTAAGGAAGACTCTCCTTTCAGGAGGCAACTCTTCACCAGTTGTCTTTGGAGTGCCTACCAACACAGGGAGCTCAATTTCAGGCACTGTATCTGGCACTGTTTCTCTGTTATTCACAGGGATTTCAATGGCTAATTGTTTCGGGAGTGGGTTAGCCATGTCTTTCTCCCTAGTTTCTGTTAGTCTGGAAGCTAGGCTGAAACCTGTCTACCTTGGTTGACCCTGTTGGCATCTGTAATACCGGTAGCATAACTTTCAGTATCACAGCAACACACAATCACCCACAGCATGGAAAACTCACATAAACATTGACATTCTGGGCATTGTTGTTGTTGTTAGGTGCCGTCGAGTCGGTATCTGACTCATAGCGACCCTCAAGAGTTTTCAATGGCTGACTGTTTCAGGATTGCCTTGGAAGGGGATTGCCAGGCCCTTCTCCCATATTCTAGGCATTAGTGAGCTAAAATGAACTAGACTGGGTCATTTTCAATTAGTCATATGCTGGGAATGACAGATTAAAGAGAAATGGGGTCACACTCATCTTTAAAAAAGACATCTCAAGATCTGTCCTGAAATACAATGTTGTCAGTGATAGAATAATATTCATAAGCCTACAAGGAAGGCTAGTTAACATGACTATTATTAAAATTTATGCACCCATCACTAAGGCCACAAAAGAAGATAGAAAAGACATTTATCAGATTCTGCAGTTTGAAATTGATAAAACATGCAATCAGAATGTACTGAAAACTACAGGTGACTGAAATGCAAAAGATTGAAGCAAAGAAGAAGGCTCAGTAGTTAGAAAATATGGACTTGGTGACAGAAATGACACTAGAGATCACATGATCGAATTTTGCCAGACCAATAACCTTTTCATTGTAACTACATTTTCTCACCAACATAAATAGTGACTATAGACATAGAATTCACCAGATGGAACATACAGCAAACAAACTGACTATGTTTGTGGAAAGAGATGATGGAAAAGCTCAATATCAAATGTCAGAATAAGACCAGGTGCTGATTGTGGATGAGACCACCAACTGCTCATATACAGGCTCAAATTGAAACAAAGAAAATTAGAACAAGTGTGTAAGAGCCAAGGTATGACCTTGAGTATATTCCACCTGAGTTCAGAGATTACCTCAATAACAGGTGTGATGTGTTAGACATTAATGATCAAATACCAAACAAACTGTGGTATGACATCAAAGACATATTCATGAGGAAAGCAAAAAGTTATTAAAAAGACAGGAAAGAAAAAGACCAAATTACATGTCAAAAGAGACTCTGAAACTAGCCCTTGAGTTTTGAATAGGTAAACCAAAAGGAGGACACAACAAAGGCAAAGAACTATAGAGAAGATTTCCAAGAGCAGCTCAAGAAAATAAAATCAAATATTTTAATGACATGCAAAGAACTGGAGACAGAAAATGAAAAGGGCAGAATATGCTCTGTGTATCTCAAGCTTAGTGAATTAAAGAAAAATTTCAAGCTTCGACTGGCAGTATTGAAGGATTCTACAATGGAAATATTAAATGACACAAGAAACATCAAAAGAAGATAGAAGGAACACACAGAGTCATTATACCAAAAAGAACTGGTAAAAGACCAACAATTTCAAGAAGTTGCATATGATTAGGAGCCACTGGTACTGAGGGATGAAATGGAAGCTGCCTTGACAGAATTGGTGAAACATAAGGCTCCAGGAATTGATGGAACACCAACAGAGATGCTTCAACAAACAGATGCAGCATTGGAGGTGCTAACTTATTTATGTCAAGAGATTCAGAGAACAGCTACCTGGCCAATTGACTGGAAGAGATCAATATTTGTGCCTATCCCAAAAAAGGGGATCAAACCAAATGTAAAAATTATTGAATGATATCATTAGTATGACAAATAAAATTTTGCTAAAGATCATTCAATAGTGACTGCAGCAGTACATAGACAGGTAACTGCCAGAAAATCAAGCTGGATCCAGATGAGGGCATAGAACCAGGTTCATCATTGCTGATGTCAGATGGGTATAAGCCAAAAGCAGAGAATACCAGAAAGATGCCTATCTATGTTTTATTGACAATGCAAAGACATTTGACTATGTGGATCACACTAAATTATGGATAACACTGTGAAGAATGGGAATAATTAATTGTACTCATGAGGAATCTGTACATGGACCAGGAGGCAGTTGTTTGAACAGACCAAGAAAATACTGCCTGGTTTAAAATCAGGAAAGGTATGTGTCAGGGCTGTATCCTTTCATCGTACCTCTTCAATCTGGATGCTGAGTGAGTCATCTGAGACACTAGGCTTTACAAAGAAGAAAGGAAGCTGCATCAGGAGTTGAGGAAGAATCATTAACAACCTCTGTTATACATATTACACAACTCTGCTTGTTGAAACTGAAGAGGATTTGAAACATTTACTGGTGAAGATCAAAGGACACAGCCTTCAGTATGGATTGTGAGTCAACATCAAGAAAACAACAATCCTTACAACTAGGTCAGTATGCAGTTTCATGATACATGGAGATAAGATTGAGGTTGTCCATGATTTTGCTTTACTTGATTCTATAATCAACACCCATGGAAACAGCAGTCAAGAAATCAAAAGACACATTGCATAGGGAAAAGCTGTTGCAAAGGACCTCTTTAAAGTGTTGAAAAGTAAAGATGTCACATTGAAGACAAGTATGCCTCACTCATGCCATGGTATTTTCAGTTGTATATCATGCTCATGAAAGTTGCATAGGGAATAAAGCAGATAGGAGAAGAATTGATGCTTTTGGATTATAGTGCTAGAGATGAATACTGAATATACCAAAAGAACCAATACATCTGTTCTAGAAGAACCACAACCAGAGTGTCCCTTGGAAGCAAGGATAGCCAAACTATGTCTTACATATTTTGGACAGGTTGCCAGGAGGAACCAATCCCTGGAGAGGACACCATGTTTGGGAGAGTGAATAAAAGGAAGATCCTCAACTAGATTCATTGGCACAGTGCTGCAACAATGGGCTTAAACATAAAAACAATTCATATGCCTGGCACAGAATCAGAGAGTGTTTTGTTCTGTTGTACACAGGGTTGCTATGAGTCAGACCTGACTCAGCAGCATCTAACACCACCACCACTATAGCACTCAGACATAGTTCCACTCCTTAAAAAGTAGAAGAAATGCTGAAACATAATTTCATCTGAATTTATCTTTTATTCTAAAAGACCTTGGGTTTTTCTTTGTAAGGAGTCTTCTGTCTTTCTTTTCCTTCATGGATAATTAAAAAGGAACACAATATTAATCCAAAGTATTTGTCACTACTGTCCAATTCTTTGAGGTACACAATGCCTCCTTTCCAGTTTTCCTTTCTTTTATTTCTTGTAGTGCAGGGTATTGAATCCTGGACATGCTAGGCAAGGACTCTACCACTGAGCTATAATCACAGCTTCCCTGTTTTCTTAATATCAAGAATTTTATTTAGTAGACCCAAGAGAATTTTTTTCATAACTTCTGTATGGTTATATTGTATCAATTCATTATAAAGGAGCTGGTTTGAAAGCTAGTCCACATCCATTCTATGATTTTTTGATATTGTAATAAGATTCTTTTTCTAATGAAAAAAAGCATATGCATGGATTACAAGTATTATTTTTTCAATATTATTTGTCATTGTTTAATTTGTGGGTTTTCTGTTGCTTGTTTTTGAGACAGAGTCTCCTATGGAGCCTAGGCTGCCTTCAGAGTCACAATCTTCCTGTCTCAGCCTCCCAAATGCTGGGATTACAGACCTGAGCCCAACTTGGTTTGAAAATTAAAAAAAGAAAAAGAAAAAAAAAAAGATGAAATTTTAGCTTTGTGGTGGCATCAGCTGCCAATCTTAGCACTCTTGGTGGATGATACAGGAGGATTGTGAGTTCAAATTCAGTTTGGGCTATGTAGCAAAACTCTCTCTCAAATAAACAAAAAAGAAAAGCAAAAACTGCAACATTTGATCCTATAATGAGGCAACAAAGTACACTACAAATAATGAAATTACAGCAGGCAAACATGGTGCATGCCTATAATATCAGCAGTTCAGGAGGCTGAGGCAGGAGGATTCCAAGCTCAAGGCCAAAGGCAGCCTGCACAATTTAGTCACACCCTGTCTCAAAGTAAAAAATAAAAAAGGGGACTGGAGGTGTGCCTAGTGGTGGAGTACTTGCCTAGCATGTGTGAGGCCGTTGGTTCTACCCACAGTACCACAAAAACAAAAACAAACAAACAAACAACAACAACAACAAAAATGCTAAAATTTTGAGTATGAGAGTAATGACTCTAAATCTGCCATTCATCATCTTTAATATTGTTAGAAGTCACTCCAGATTTTCCTTTAAATTTTTTTAATTTATTAGACTGAATTCTATATCAATATACACTGAAGTGGAAGCTGGCTAAAGCACAGGTCCACAGTCGTCTACCCCAGAGAGACACTGACAGCAGGAGTCAAAGGTGAGGAGAGGACTTTCTCTTAGCTGTGACCCCAGCAGGGCAGTGGCCACCCCTCTGCACAGGGGTAGGGAAGCTATATGGGTAACTCTCCACCCCTGGCTAAACCTCAAGCAGAAACAGTGGGCCCTGCCCACTAGCTGCCTACAATCCGTAACCGTGCATATAATCCCCAGGGTGAGAAAAACTCATCTTTGTCCCCAAATATTTATCTCAACTGACTTAAACACCCCAGTAATCTTTATTCTTTGGTGTCCTCTGAATAAAGGCACAAAATCAAGGGAGTCTACTGTGAAAATAGTAATATTAAAGGTGTGATAGTACAGATAAGGTTATTACCAGGTAAAGACAGAATGGGCATGACAATGATTTCAGACATAAGTCCTACATGAGCTGACACTGTATTTTCCGTTGACTGGTGATAGAGTGTGTGGGTAGTTTAAAGGGTAGAAGAGGCCAAAGGAAAGGAAATATGAAGCACAGTGCCTTTTCTATATGGCTCAGTAGGGTGTTGGACTCCACAGTGAAGTCCATTCATAAGAGACCATGGGAAAATGGCCTGCCTCCTAGGCTAGAAAATTGTTTTCTCTACCAAAAGTTAAGAACTTAAATATCAGTCATTTCTAATCTTACAAGGGTGAGTCTTAAGTGACCGCAAAAACTATATTACCTTTTTGTCTAAAATGGAAAGAAATACAGTGTGTCCCCCTTATTATCAATGTATAAGCTACATTCCCTATATTCATTATAAACCTATATTCCCTGTAGTCTCCTGGTGAGTATCTCTGAAAAGAGAGAAAGTGGAAAATCTCTCAGCATTACCACGGACTACATTTTGGTGTGCTTCTTCATACACTAACCAAAACAGCTAAGTGGAACTCTGTAAGTCTCAAAATAAGACAAGTTCCTTCCACCACCAAAAGTAATTAATCCTTTAGAAAAGGACTCTATTTTCATCTTCCCTTAATCATATTACCAGATGCTCTCAAAATTATCACACTTTGAACAAGACCATTCCATTTGAGGAAGATATACTAACCTAAAACAATCTCAACATGAAATTGGTAATTATTCCTAGTGGTCATGGCTTCATAATTACCATTACCTGTTATAAATAAGTTTATTAAGGATTACTTTTTAAATAGCTATGCTGTGTTTACATTCACAAAATTACAAACATACACCCATGGGAAGAATGAGAAAAACAAGTATCTCATTGTTACGTATATGGTTTAAAGTGTTTTCTAACTCAAGCCAATTTAAGGCAGCACCTTAAATATGTTGACATAGGTGAAGAGTCTGAATAAAATTTTCTCATAATAGCAGGAAAATATTTCTAAATTAATGTTCTCTTTATAATTTTGTTCACTAATAAATTAAATACCATAACTATATATTTGACTCCTTTATCTTTATTCCTACAATTAGATATTCACACTACAGTTCACACTACAGTTCACTTTTTAATTAATATTGTTGTTGTTGTTAGGTGCCATCGAGTCGGTATCCAACTCATAGCAACCCTCACAGTGTTTTCAATGGCTGACTGTGTCAGGATTGCCTTGGGAGTGGATTGTCAGGCCCTTCTCCTATTTTTGTGGTGCTGGGAATTGAACTCGGGACCTCAGAGACTGCAGCACAGCGCCCTACCAACTGAGCTAAATCCCAGCCCTTAATTAATATTACTATTCAGTTATTTCAGGATTTATATTGGGATTCTCAACACAGGCACTATTAACATTTTAGGCTGATTTCTCTTTGTTGTATTGCTGCCCTGTAGAATGCTGAGCAGTCTTCCTTTCTGCCCACCAGATGCAAATTGTACTCCCTCAGAGTAACAAACAGACGTCTCCACACATTGTCAGAGTCCTCTCAGGGCAAAATTGCCTCTGGTTGAAAACAACTTCCTTACATTTAGGGTCACCTAATATTCAGGCATGGAGAAGGACATGGCAATCCACTCCCAATCCGGAGGGGGAAAAAAAAAAATCAGCCATTGAAAACCCTATGAGGGTCACTATGAGTTGAACAGGACTCAACGGCACCTAACAACAACAACAGTATTTAGGCATAGATGGTATGTATTTTGTTTTTGCAAAATTGGATCCTAGAGACATAATTTCATAACCTGCTTTTTCAACTGACTCATGTATTTTGAATATCTTCTCAGGTCAAAATGTACATAATTTTGGTATATTAGTTATTGCTTGATACTATATGAAAAAGTTATATTATAAATGCACTATCAATGAACGATTATTTATAATTTCTCCCTATTATAATAAGTGCTTCCATGATTTTGTACATTATTCTTATAAATTTTTTCAATTAGCTCTTTATATTTTAAGAATAATGGTTTTCTAAGAATTCATTTTGGGGCTGGGACATAGTTCAGTTGGTAGAGTGCTACTCTGTACTCTCTGAGGACCTGATTTTGATCCCCAGCACTCAAAACTAGGAGAAGGATATGGCAATCTACTCCTGAAGCAATCTCAAAACAGTGAGCTATTGAAAACCCTATGAGGGTTGCTATGAATTGGATAGGATTTGAGGGTACTTAACAACAACAATAAAGGAAAACCCTCCACCAGATGGATTGACACAGTGTCTGCAACATTGGGTTTAAATGTAAATAAGATCGTGTGCCTGGCACAGAATTGAGAAGTGTTTCAATTGCTATATACATAGAGTCAGTATGAGTTGGACTCGACTCGATGGCACCTAACAACAACGACAACAAAGAATTCATTTTAAATTTAAATAGGTTAAACATAGCTCAAGTCCAAGAACAAAAAGCAAAAGATATAAAATAGAAAAGGCAAAAAAAAATTTTAAATAACAAAAATGGTCCTTTTAATCTATTATTTAAAGGTATTTTATTACTAGCTCTCATAAACTATTGTAAGAGAAGTCTTTGGCAAGAGCCTTGGCACATATTTCAGTATGTTGGCTGAGTCAGAAAGATCATAAGTTTGAGGCCAGAGGCAGCCTGTGGAACTTAATGAGACCTTGTCTCAAAAAAACAAACAAACAAAAAATTATAGGGGCTGGAGTGCAACTCAGTAGTAGAGGACTTGCCTAGCATGTACCTTATAGGACTACAAACAAACAAACAAAAAAGTCTTAGGATTCTTGCTCTAGAGAATTTCAACTAATAAGTTTAAAGATTTTAAAAGTCAACTATTGCATTCTTGTGCTGGGATTTAGCTCAGTTGGTAGAGTGCTGCGCTGCAGTCTCTGGGGTCCTGAGTTCTATTCCCAGCACCGCAAAATGGGAGAAGGATGTGGCAACCCACTCCTAAGGCAATCCAGAAACTGTCAGCCATTAAAAACACTATGAGGGTCACTATGAGTCAGGCTTGACTTGACGGCACCTAACAACAACAACAACAACAACTTTGCATTCTTATATAGTTTTTGGAGACCAGAAGGATACATGAACTGTTTACAACAATAGGACTGGAGACAGGTCCAATGCAACTTTGATTTTATACTTTATAATTTAATTTACTTAAAGCATATCCCAGAAGAAATATGTCAAAACAGTAGCATTTATTTTATCTTACTTTATTTTTTTCAGTACTTGTGGGTTGAATTCAGGGCCTAACACATACCTCACAGGTGCTCTCCCATTGGGTTGCATACTTAGCCATTAGTTTTTCTTGACTCAGGCTGCTGTTGCATTACACAGGCTGCTTCTAGCAATCTTCCTGTCTCTGCCTCCTGAATTGCTAGTATTACAGGCATGTGCCATTGTGCCCAGCTACATAGAACTTCTGGTACTTAGCATAAAGTAGCATAAAGTAGTAATTTTTAGATAAAAATATGCATAGAAATTTAAATTTTCCATAGTGTTCCATATCATTTGATCCTAACAATAATCCTGTGACACATGAAAAAAATAACAAATAGAAGTTCAGGAAGTTAAAGTAGTAAGATCCAGCCTAGCAGTCCAACTTCCACTCACTCTGAATTACCCTTGTTATTATCAGAGATCCTCTTTTGGCCAATTGCAGAAAGCCACATTCATAACCACCTTTGGACATTTACCAAATTATTAAGAAATGTTATATCATCCTGTGAGATGCATGTTGCCAATATGCCCATTTAATATAAAGGAAAACTGAGGGATAGAGATTAATTTGTGTAAAATCACATGGCAAGCAAGTAACAGCATCAGGATTTGAACCTAAGTTAGCATGCCTGAGGAGCCCAAGTCCTTGCCCATAATTTATAACGTATACTGCTATTAGATAATAATCGTCTATTTTACTATATAATGATAGAATTAACTTACATTTCTTCATGAAGACAAAAGATTATCCAGCAGCATCTTTTAAACTGATATTTAGCCTTCAAAATTTATTTTCAAATCATTAACAATCTATGTTATGCAGATGACATGATTCTGCTTGCTGAAACTGAAGAGGATTTAAAACATTTACTGATGAAGATCAAAGAACACATCCTTCAGTATGGATGGCAACTCAGCATCAACAAAGCAAAAATCCTTACAACTGGATCAGTAAGCAACTTCATAACAAATGGAGAAAAAATTGAGATTGACTAAGATTTTCCTTTACTTGGTTCTTATAATCAATACTGATGGAAGCAGCAGTGAGGAAATCACAAGACACATTGCACTGGGAAAAGCTTTTGCAAAAGACCTCTTTAAAGTATTGAAAAGTAAAGATGTCACATCTAAGATGAAAGTGCATCTGACTCATGCCATGGTATTTTCAGTGACATCATATGGTTATGAAAGCTGGACAATGAATAAGAGAGACAGAAGAAGAACTGACGCCTTTGAATTATGGTACTATAGATGAATATTGAATATACTGTGGACTGCCAAAAGAACCAACCAATCTGTCCTAGAAGTACGACCTGAGTGCTCCTTGGAAGCAAGGATGACCCGACTGTGTCTTACACATGTTGGACATGTCAGGAGGGACAAGTCCCTGGAGAAGATATCATGTTTGGGAGAGTGGCTGGTCAATGGAAAAAAGGAAGACCCTCAACTAGATGGATTGACACAGTGTCTGCAACAATGAGCTTAAACGTAAGTAAGATATTGTGCCTAGCACAGAATCAGGCAGTGTTTTGTTCTATTGTACATAGGGTCACTAGGAATCAGACCCCACACCAAGGTACCTAGCAACCACAACATGATTCATTCAAGAGAAAACTGATTTTTAGTATTTATTAATTTTTCAGTACTTGCAAGTTGAACCCAGAGTGCTGCACATACTTTGCAAGTTCTCTGCCACTCACGTGCAACTACAACCCCGTTTTATTTTTCCAAGTCAGGCTCTTGCTAAGTTATACAGGTTGCCTCCAACCTTGAACTGGCCAGTCTCCTGGCTCTGCCTCCCAAGTTGCTGGGATTACAGGCATGCACCACCACACTTGGCCAATTTTTAATGTTTAATAAATATAAATGCATAATTTTCCATTCAAAAGAATATTCAAGTCTTTTAATAATTAAATCCTAGTATGATTTTTCTCACCAATTCTTCATGTGTGGTTATATATATGTAAATAACTCAAAAATGCTATGACCTTTTAGTGGAGTAAATTTGATAGGTGGTTTTAATTCCACAGAAAATGTTCCACAAATAATAAAAACAATACAGAATTTGTTACTACAATGTATTAATCATTTTGACATTCTTACTGACAACTTACTTGTTATGACTTAAATATTTGATTGCATTTCTATTGAATAAAATGGTGGGTGCCATCTGCTATGAATTATGTAGAAAAGGACATTCACAGTTGGATTAATCCATGAGTATTTAATAATTCCCTTAGTAGTCTATTGGTTAGTGGTTGCCTTCCAACATTTTCAAAACTTAACAACAGGGACTTCTGCCTTCAGAAACTCTACCTAACAGCTTAGGATAATTGTGTACTCTCATTTTTTAAGAGTTTATACCAAAAGTACACATAAAAATTAATACTAATTAATAAGAAAAATATATTTTTCTCCTTAGTTCTTATAAGCGTTCACATATAATTTGCTCCAAAAGAAATTTTAATAAATTGCAACAACATTGTGAGACTTATTTTAATTTTATGGTTATAATTGGGAAAAAAGAAGTATAAAAAGTCCCTTTGGAATTCAATCACAGAAGAGAAAGATTCAATTACTAGAAGGTCTTTGGCACTGTGAGATAGATATACAGAAAATGAGAGGTAGACTTGGGTCATCATTAACTGTAATCCCATATGGCATTTCCTCCTCCAAGCTTCTGTTACAATCCATTTACATAGAATATGAGCTGCAAACCAATAATTACAAATGCACATACACCTACAAATGAGAGATAACTATGCTGAGTGAAATGTAAACTGACTTTTAATTATTCATTAATAGTAATTTAGAATATTAGTAGCATGAAACAGTGTTCTCCTCAGGGTCCTTATGCATTGGGAATATATCTTACAAATGAAAATCCCTGTATAAAAAGGCCTGTTAGGCCCACATTATGTAAATTCTTCTCTGGTAGGATAGGGTTCAACCAGCTTATGTTATTCTAACTTCTAACCTATATTCAAGGATTAGATGGCATAGAGTAGACTATACATTGGAACAATACTTACCATATACCATTCACTAACAATTGCTATTATATAAACAGTCATATTACTGGTAACTTTTCAGTTACATATATAAGAGTTCATTTAAAAGGAAAAATAGCTGGGCACAGTTGTGCAGGTCTGTGATCCCCACAACTCAGAAGGCAGAGACAAGATGACCACAAGTCCAGGCCACAAGGAACTTGCACAACTTAGCAATACCCTGATTTTAAATTTTAAAAATTGTAACTGGACTGGGGATATAGCCCAGTGGTGGAGTACTTGCGAGTATGTGTGAGACGCTGAGATCAACCCCCAGTATCACAAAAATAAATAAATAAATAAATAAATAAATAAATAAATAAATAAATGCAAAAACTAATTCAGGATATACAGAAGCACAAAAGCAATCATTACTTTTAAATCACATGAACAGGTATCATGAAAGATTCTATAATGAATTTCAAAATCCTCCCCAATATTCCATCCCAGGCAGCTGCTACCAACTGAATGCAATTGACAGGCAGGACAGAAGTTATCTGTCATTTTGTGACTATGGCCTGGTCTGACCCTAGAAATCCAGATCCCACTGAATGGCCTCATAACTCATTCCATTATTTAAGCTAAAACATGGGTGTCATCCTTGGACCTTTCACATCCAATTGGATCGTTGAATTGCCCTTATAAACATCAAACCCATCCAGAAGCTCCATCTTTACCGCCAAGACATGAATTCAAATCTGCCATTACCTTCTAGCATCCTTTCTTGTCCCCTCTAATTCTTCCTCCTCACTCCAACCAGAGTATTAGGTGTGAAGAACACATTTGATCCATTGGCCACTACCACCCCAACCCAACCCAACCCAATGACAACTTTACATTCCTCTTTCTCTCTAATGCAGGACTTTATCCTTAACAAGACCTTGGCATGCCATGCTCCAGCCATAGACATACTCACTCCCTTTCCCACTTGGCATCAAGCCCAACTCTTTTCAACCCTGGGCACTTGTCCTCCAAGTCCCTCCCAGCACAAAACCTTGGGCAGGCTCTGACTTCTGTCTATTTGGTTAAACACCTACTTTTGAGTCTAGTTGAACAGTGACTCCAGCAGGGCTCCTTCACTCACCACCCTTCTTGTGGCATCCTACATACCTGCCATGGGTTAAACATCACTGCTTCTGGAGTACGGGGGATACATTTGTAGCACTTGTTCACACTGCATCCAGAGCACCAGTATAGAACCTAGCAATGAAGAGGCTGAAAAAACTTGAAAGCTAGAATGAATGAATAAGTGAAAAAAATAAATTGGCATAAGTATCCATGGCAGATTCTCATACATGTGCCAGAACCAGTGGTATAGGGTTAGCTCCTAATTCAATAGCTATGTTTAGTGTACATGGTATTCTAGTCACATATACTATGCATTTGGTCTGTTATAAATAAATTACAAATTTACCTAAGTATGATCAAAATCCCCAAATCTATTTTAATAAATTTCCTTAAAGTCAAATGAATGAATATCAATTTCCAATCAGTAAATGTTTTCCTTACATAATGATTCAAAAGTTATTAATTTAAAAAAATATTCAGGAAGAGCAACCCAATAGCCTGTCTACTGGACAGGATCACTGCACAGTGCATGGAGGCCATGTTAACAGGAAGCAGAGACAAAGGGCACTGTTAATGGACCACAGAAGGAGGGTCACTCAAAACCACTTTGGAGCAGCAATATCTCCTCTTCCTTCCCTTCAATGGCAGTTGTCCCTGCATGTCTACCTTCTTTGCACTTGAGGTTTAGAGTTTAAATTCAACAGACTCTTATATACGAATTCCTCATCACAAAAACTGAAGATTGCAGCCAGCAATGGTACCTGGGGATTTGATCGTACCAATTTCTTTTCTTAACATGTTTTCTAGATTCACAAAAAACCAAAAAATTATACATTAAAGAATACTTCCATACACTCCACTATATTAGGAAATATAAAGCTTTTTACTTATTTTTTTCATAAGTGTTAAAAGTTAAGTTCAAAGAGTAATTTAATTAGTTTTCTGAATTCTCTAGGCGTTCTTATTTTGGTACAAATGCTATACATATAAGTTACTTCAAGCCAAAAATTAAGTGAATGTGCCACAAATGCATGATGTGTATTTGACAAAATATATAGCTATTTTATGTAACAGTTGTCATCACAGCACCATAAGGGGTCAGCTATTTATGAAGTAAGAAGAGTAGAGAGAAAGAAAGCACAGAATGAGAAGACATGAGAGGTCACTGAGAGTTCTATTTTACTCATGAACTCATTATATAATGAAGAATAAAACAGCTTCCTTGGACTTGTTTTTCGAATGTGTAAATAAGGGGTCTGGACTAACTGATAACAAAGACTATCTGTAATGCCTGTTGATCTGAAGACAGCTATCATGTGGTACCTTTCAGGGCCATCTGGGTAAGACCTCTGAGGAGAGCTTTCCTGAGGGGATGAAGGAAAGTGAAGTAAGCTTTCATGACTGCTTCTTCAACCTATGTGCTGTTCAGCTTCTCATCATTATGACAGAATACCTGAGAGAAACTACTTAACAATAGGAAATTTTAGTTTGGCCTAGTGTTTCAGAGGTTTCAGTCCATGGTCAGCTGGCTCCTTTGTTGAGGGCCTGAAGTGAGGCTGAAACGTCATGGCAGAAGGGTATAGCACTGCTGCTCACC
Source organism: Pedetes capensis (assembly GCA_007922755.1). NCBI lineage: Eukaryota > Metazoa > Chordata > Mammalia > Rodentia > Pedetidae > Pedetes > Pedetes capensis. The sequence continues at coordinate 30,732 of VMDO01018369.1, forward strand.
TCATGGGAGCTGGGAAGCAGATGGAGAGGAGGAGGGGAAAGGTCCAGGAACAAGATATAGCCTTTGTAAGCACACTGCCAGTGACCCATTTCCTCCAAGACTTCGCTTCCTAATAGCCTGCTTAGCTATGAAATTATCAATGAAGCAATCCATTTCTGAAGTTAGTGCACTCATGATCCAGTCACCTCTCCACAGTGCCACCAGTTGAGTGCCAAGCCTTTATTTAACACATGAGCCTTTTGGCAGACCACTTCATATTTAAACTATAATAGAATGTTAAAATGCCTATATGCTTATCTTTTTCTCATGTGACTGTTTCAAAGAAACTTCATTTTTTATTAAGAAAAGTTAATAACAGAGGTCTTATTCCAAATGGGCCTAGGCATATTTGTGATTGTTTCATTACCCAACTCCTGACCTGAAACCAGATGCTCCATTGTTAACCAACAGAAATAGAGATTTTTTTTTTTTTTTTTTTTTTTTTTTGCATTAGGAATACAATCCGGGGACTTGGTTATTTTTAGGCATTAGGAATACAATCCAGGGCCTTGTACATGCTTGGCAAGTCCCCTACCACTGTACTATATCACTAACGTGGCAAAAAAAAAAAAAAAAAGGAAAAATTTTTTACAAAGACTTGGAAAATTTTGATCAAGTTAATCATTAGAGGATGCTGTCACAGATGCTCAAATATGGAGAAAGGTAGTGAGAACTTGGAGAATTGGAAATGCTGTATGTGTGTGTGGGGGGGTACCTTCTGGTTCAGTAAATGTGCCAAGCATTCACTTATAATTAGTGACCTCATTCTGCTTAGTGAATACCACAAATGTGAAAGCATAACTATATCTAAGAACTAATTCATAAATTATTTTAGATAGTTAAGATATGAAAAGTATTCAGGTTATTTGGGTTATATGGTTTCAAAGTCTTGTTTTTGCCATATTCTCCATGGTACTTCAGTAAGTTACATCCAGTAAATTAAAATGGCTGAAAGAAACCACCAGTAATTAACCTATCTCAAAGAAACCCACAACAAATCATGTAGGAGACTCTTCATATTGTAGGAAGACCTGACTACTCTCAAATGGTGCTTTTCTGCAACCATTTCAGTGTGATCTGGTGTCACAATGTCATAAAGACATCATGGTTCTGGATCTAAAGCAAATAAACTACTGGGGAATATTATCATATGGAGGTTTTGGTTTTTGCAACTCAAATTTAAAGTATGTGTGTTTTCTAATTCACACGATTATAGGAAGATGATGCAAGTATTTTAGAATGCATAAAAACATAACAAATTATCATGAGAAAAAGTCCAAGATTTTCAGGTCATTTACAACAAAAATATAACAAATTGCCAAATCTTGTGACAAAATCTAACCCCTGTTATTGTACATAATACAACATTCCTAAATCCCACTGCAATTTAACAACATGCAGTTAAAATTACCTTGTGTTGCTTTGGTTCTGTGACTAGTTAATCTTACACACTTCCTATGTGTGTTTAGTGGACCGGAACTATATCTACTCAGCCCACTTTCTATCTCTTCATGTAAAGACATACTTAATTAAATGCTTGGGAAACTCCAGATGAAAATGGGATATTTACTCAAAATAAGACAAAATGAACTTATAGCCATAGTAAACCATGACACAAGAAATAACCTTTTGTGTGAATATAAACATTAAATTTGAACTGAAATCATCTGCACATCCAATTCTCAGTGACAATTAGTTACTTAAAACACCAGTATCATATACATAATTACATTGCAAGTATAACTCAAGACAAACTGTATGTCAAGGAACTTTAAGAAGGATTTCTAAATGGGTACAAGCATTGTAAAATTTTATGGCATTCAAAACAAACCCATATCTTTTTCTTCTTTGATGGCAAAACACTAGAAATAAAATATTCTATGAACACAACACACATATACACACACACACACATTAGTGGGAAGAAGCTGTAAAACTTTAAAAACTATAATTTCTATGGGTGATAATAGCCTTAGTTCTTCAGAAGTATAATTTTGTGGGTTAATCATTTGTCTTTCATACATTGATAATATATTAGGAAGGTTAAAAGTCATAGTACCTTCCTTAGTTATATGAATTCAAGGGGCTGCTATTCTATGATTATAGGTACTATTCTTTTCTGGCTACCCTTAATGATCACACACATTAAATGTTTCTTCCTTTAACTCCAGTATATTGCTCAGTCAACTTCCAGCTTCACATTTTTAAAGTTTATATTGGAACAAGTTTCATTCCAGCTTGATTTGTGACATAGATAACACTGTAAACTACTTTTCTACATTGCTCCTTAAAAGCCATTTCCATTCCTACACAGTATACAGATTAAGAAAGTTACACATAATAAGTAATGTGCCACTATAATTTGAAAATATTCATCTTGTTCATGTTCTTGAGCTCCTGCTAAAAGATTTATAACACCACTGAAACAGGAATTGATGAATTCATCACTGTCTTGGGCATTTTGATCATAATCAATAACATAATTTTACCATTAAATAGGATTTCAATTAAAGCATATTTTTCAAAGGAAAATGGTGGGTTTTTTTTTTTTTTTTGCCATGAATCATTAACTCATTAGGTGCCAAAAGAAAACTATTCTTTCTCTAAAGTTCTATATCAGAAAAATAAGAAATGAAACCAACTTCTCTCTGTTCTGTTGTACATTTCCCAGAAGTATATTTCATAAAACATTATGTTATTATGTTATGAAAAGTAATATAATTTAATAAAATAATAGAATCATAAAAGGTTTACCAGATAAAATGAGAACACCCAAATACATATTGCCTTTGGTTAGACAGTGTGTATTTTATCTGCAAAGAAAACATTTTTTGCCTACACAAAATTAATTTGTCATATTATTATGAAACATCAAAAACAATATTAAAAATTCTGCTGGGTGCAGTGGCACATGTCTATAATCCCAGCGGCTTGGGAGGCAGAGGCAGGAGGATCGCAAGTTCGAGACCAGAAGTAGAGTGAATAACTGAGTCAGACCCTGTCTCAAAAAGTGAAAAAATGGCCTGGGGGTTCAGCTCAGTGGTCCAGAACTTGCAAAGCATGCAAGCGTGAGGCCCTGGGTTCAATCCCAATACCGTTAAAAAAAATCAATATTAAAAATTCTGTGAAATTTATTCATGGCACACAAACTATAACGTACTTTACAGTAATCCTACCATAGGCTAATCATCTCATTCTTCTTATCCTGCTTTCACTATTAGAATGTTTAAAGCACACAGATTTCTCCCACAACACAATACAAAATTGCATCCCTGCTCAGGAGATGTGCTGGCCACAGCTGGAGACTGGGACATGTCTTTCCCCAGACTCTTCTGGGTACCTCAAGTAGGAGGCAGTGGCCCCACAGTACTTGAGTGGAGCTGGAGGCCTGCACCCCAGCTCAGCACACAGAGAAAGTGCAAGTTCTTTATAACCCTGAATGCAAATGCTTTTTCTGCATGTAAATTTAAAACAAGGGTTGGATTCCAGTCAAGATAGTGAATTGGTAACACCTTCTGAGAGGCCTGGTAAAACAGGAGAGCTAAAATAGCAAAATATAGACTCTATACTGAATGGAGAAAAATAGCAAAAAGAAATAAAAAAGTGGAGGCCACAATAGAGTTGGGGAGATAGTCTCAACAGCAGATTTAAAAAAAAACTATGCAGAAAGATTAGTGAGGTCGCCTTCAGATACAGCGTCTTACATCTGAGAGGGAAAAAAAAATCACCATCCTAACAAGTAAATAAGAGCACCCCACACTGTAGATCAGACTGGCAAAAAACAGGAACTAATCACTGAGCAGGGGCCCTGAGAACAGGGTGCCACACTGCAGGTGTGTGGGCCAGGTGATTGGCAGGCAAGCAAGGGTCATCTGAGAAACAAAGGAGCTCATTTTTATGTACTGCCCTGGGGAATAACCGGAGGTGCTTAAGGAACCACAGCTTCCAGAGCCCAGAATAGTTTCCAATTAAAAAAATAAACATTAAGGTGTGCTGCCATGTGCCCTGAGAATTAAGTTACTGTTGGGTACCTTCCAGACATGTGGACTTACTAGGTGACTCACCTTCAGTTCTATCTCTGTGCACTGGGCATGGAGCCAACGAGCCTGTAGCTGTGGTGAGGAGAGAAGTCAGAATGCACAGCAGTGCAGAGGACCAGATCTCAGGGGCAGAAAGGCTTAGTGGACTTAAGGAAACAAAGAGTCTAGGATCACCTTGGAGCCAGACTAATTTGCAAACAAACAAACACATGGGTGAGCTACTGACCCACTCAGAGGAATAAGGTTACAGTCAAGCACCCCCACACCAGACACATGGACTTCCCAGGCAGCCAACCCACAGCATGGGCTCTGCTCATTGCAATCGAAACCAAAGACCCAACCGGTTTGGCTACAACCACCCCAGAGAGAAAGAACTGAGCACACAGCTGAGTAGCAACACAGCTCCCAGGGGCCTAGTGGCTCAGCAGACAGGGGATAGTGATGGTCCATGGAACAGATGCCCCAAAGAAGGATCACCCATGGGTGTGTGGAGGGAACAGAAGGTCACACACTAATTCTGAGAACTGATGTGAAACTGCAGTGGGGAGCAAACACTATACCTGGTGTTCAGAAACATCCAGAGGGAAGGTGAGACTTACAAGGGACAGGGTGACAGGCACCTATATGGGTGACAGGCACCTATATGGAGGCAATCAGTGTTGGGTTTTGGTTTTTGGTTTCCATTGTTTTCTTTTTCTGCTGTTTTGGTTTTTCTTTTTTGTTATCTTTTTTGCGTTTTTATTCATCTCTTTTTCTCTTCCTCTCTTTCTTTAGACTTTATTCTCTTTTCCTCATCCTTCTTACTAGTCAAAAAAAAAAATTTTAATCATTATTCTTTTTAAGTTACCCCAGTTAATTAATAATAACACTACTAATACTTCCAAAATTTGTCAAAACGAATATAAGAGATCTTGCATCCTTGAATTTGCTTTGCCTCTTGGAATGTTTGCATGAATAGATAGATGGATACATACATACATATACATATACAGAACAAGCAGACTTCTAATTTTGCCTATTCCTTTCTCATTCATAGTCCATCACTCTCTGTTCTGCTTGTTTTTCTTCCTTATCTCTATCTAATCCTGTTCTTTCTCTGACTCTCCACCCACCTACTCAGCCACTGATACCTATTTCATATTCAATATTCATCTCCAAAATTCTTTTATCACTATCACTACCAACTCCTTCCCACCAATAACTTCTTAAATTGTACCTGGCTTCAAACAAGATTAATTATAATTATAAATCTGATTTTAGATGAAGCTATTATTTTAGCAGTAGGACACTTTCTATGCTCTGAGGGGATCAAGAGCACAAAAGTAGACATTAAACCAAGGATGACCCCAAATATATAAGGCAGAAATAACCAGATTGAGGAATACCAACCCAGAGACAAACAAAATGTGAAATAACAAGATGAAGAAAATACCCTAATGACCATAAGCATTCAATAACTGAAATCAAAGATGCTCAAATGCTATACATGTCTAAGAATTTAAAGTTCTACTTGTAAGACTAATAAATACCTCAATTACAGCACAAAAAAGCAGATGAATACAACTGAAACACTAGGCAAAAAACTAATGCAGAATTAAAATTCAGCAAAGAAAATGAGATACTGAAAAAGAACCATAAAGAAATGCTGATAATAAAAAACAGAGTCAATCAAATAAAGCTGACAGTAGAAAGTAACTCACGTAGACTGGATGAGTCAGAAAACAGAATATCAGGGAAAGAAGAAAAGGCTGAAGAGTTTACTATTCAAATACCAAGAAGGACAAAAAGAATGAAACAATATGACCATAGCTTTCAAGATGTTTGATAAAATGAAGAGATATAACCTATGAATATGAGTGGTACAAGGAGGAGATAAAACTAAGACTAGAGGCATTAAAAAAACTACTTAATGAAATAATAACTGAAAACTTCCCAAACATAAAGGGAGAAATATATACCAAACCACAAAGGCAACCAGAACTCCAAATACATTATACCAGAATAGATCCTCTCCACCTCACATTATAGCTAGTATGCTAAAACTACAAAGGAAAGGAAAAATTTAAAGGCTGCAAGAGAAAAATATCAGATCACCTACAATGTCAAATCCATGAGAATAACATGTACTCAGAAAGGACCAATCCCTGGAGAAGGATATTATGTTTGGGGGAGTGGCAGGTCAACAAAATAAAAGGAAAACCCTCAACTAGATGTATTGACACATTGACTGAATCAATGAGCTTAAATGTAAGTAAGATCATGTGCCTGCCACAGAATCAGGGAGTGTTTAATTCTGTCGTACATAGGGTCACTATGAGTTGGGCCCAAATTGACGGCACCTAACAACAGCAAAATAGACCAAATGGACCTAACAGATGTCTGCAAAACATTCCATCCAATAGAAGCAGAATACACATCTTTCTCATTACCACATGGAACTTTTTCTAAAACAGACCACTTTTTAGTCCATAAAATTTGCCTCAACAAATTCAAATAAAGTTGAAGTCATACCTTGTGTCTGATCAAATCACAATGGAATAAAATGAGAAGTCAATAGCAAGTAAAAGAACAAGAATACTACAAATTCATTTAGATTCAATAACACACTTCTAAATGATCAATGAGTCATTGAAGAAACTAAGAGAAATTAAAAAGTCCCTTCAATCAAATGATACTGATAACATAATCTACCAACATCTCTGGGATATAGCATGGGCAGTTCTATGAGGGATATTCATATCCATGAGTACCTACATCAAAATATAGGGAAGGCCTAATTAGATAACTTAATGATACACTTTAAGGACCTAGAAAATCAGCAATAAGCCCACTCCAAAACTAGCACCAAAAAGAAATATTAAGATCAATACAGAGATTAACAAAATAGATATTAAAAAGACAATACAGAAAATTAATGAAATCAAGAAGTTGGTTCTTTGCGAAGATAAACAAAATTGACAAACCCCTAGCCAAACTCACCAAAAAGAGAAAAATGACACAAATTGGTAAAATTAGAGATGAAAGGGGGGTCATAAAAACTAATACAAGGAAAAACTGAATATCATTAGAGGCAACTCTGAGAACTTGTGTTGTTGTTATTAAGTGCTGTCAAGTCAGGTCCAACTCATAAAGACCCTATATACAACAGAACAAAACACTATGTGACACTGTGTCATGCCTGGCACTATGTCAGTGCTTTTCTGCTATTCATAGGGTTTTCAATGGCTAATTGTTTCAGGACTGTTTCAAGAATGGGCTACCAGGTCCTTCTATTTGTGTGGTGCTGGGTATCAAACCCAGGGCCTCAGAGGATATAGAGCAGTACTGTGGCAATTGAGCTAAACCCCAGCTTGTACCCTCTGCCAAATAATGAAAATACAGAAGAAATGGATAAATTCCTTACAACATATGAAATACCAATACTAAGCCCAGAGAACACAAACAAATTAAACAGGCCCGTTACATTCAATGAATTAGAAAGAGTGGGGCTGGGATTTAGCTCAGTTGGTAGAGCGCTGCACTGCAGTCTCTGAGGTCCTGAGTTCGATTCCTAGCACTGCAAAAATGGGAGAAGGACCTGGCAATCCACTCCCAAGGCAATCCCGAAACAGCCAGCCATTGAAAACCCTATAAGGGTCGCTATGAGTCAGATACCGACTCTACAGCACCTAACAACAACAATAAAAAAAAAAAACTCCCAAAAAGGAAATGCCCAGATCCTGATGGTCCACAGATGAATTATGTAAACCTTTAAAGAAGAATTAATACCTATCCTGCTCAAACAATTCCATAAAATAGGAATGGAAGGTATACTTCCAAATTCACTCTAATATGCCAGTATTACTCTGATACCAAAAGCAGACGAGGACACTACAAAAAAGAAAACTACAGACCAATTTCCTTGATGAACAATGATGCAAAAATCCTTAATGAAATTCTTTCAAATCAAATATCATTGTTGTTGTTACCACTGAGTTGAGTCCAACTCACAGCAACCCTCACAAGGTTTTCAATGGCTGATTGTTTCAAGATTGCCTTGGGAGTGGACTTCCATATCCTTCTTCCATTTTTTGTGGTGCTTGGAATCAAACTCACAACCTCAGAGACTCTAGAGCACTGCTCTACCAACTGAGCCCAAATCAAATACAGCAACACATAACCATAGACCATGACCAGGTTGGCTTCATTGCACAGATAAAAGGCTGTGTCAATATACACAAATCAATTATTGTAATTCAACATATCCAGAGATTCTTACACAGAAATCACATGATCATCTGACTTGATGGTGAAAAAACTTTTGACAAAGTTAAACATCCCTTCATGATAAAAGTCCTGAATAAAATGGACCTGGAAGGAACATATCTCAACATCAAAAACCTATAGCCAAGATTATATTAAATGGGAAAATTGAAAGCATTCCTTCTAAGAGTAGGAACAAGACAAGGATGTCCACTCTCTCCTCTCTTATTCAATAAAGTGATTGTAGTACCAGCCTGAGCAATGAGGCAAGAAAAAAAAAATAAAAAGGATACAAATACAGAACAAAGAGGTCAAATAATCCCTATTTACAGATGACATGATCCAAAATTAAAGGACTCTAAAAACTCCACTAGAAAACTCTAGGAGCTAATTAGCTCCTTCAGCAAAATAGCAAGACACAAAATTAACACTGAAAAATCAGTATCATTCTGTTATATCAATAATGAAAAGGAAGAGAAAGAAATCAAAACAATAATACCACTCATAATTGCCCACCAAAAATTAAATATTTAGAAATAAATCTAACCAAAGATCCTAAAGACTTCTATAATGCAAATCTTGAAACATGAAAAAAATAAATTGCATAAGATACTAGAAGATGGAAAGACCTTCCTTACTCATGAATCAGAAGACTTAATATTGTGAAAATGTCTATACTACTAAAAGCAATCTACAGATTCAATGCAATCCCTTTCAAAATTCCAGTCATATAATTTCACAGAAATAGAAAAAAACAATCCTAAAATTCATATGGAAGCACAAAAGACCATGGACAGTCAAAACAATCCTAAGCAGCAACAATAGTGCAGGAAGAATCACAATATCCAACTTAAAATTATACTCAGGGCCATAATAGCAAAAACCACTTAGTACTAGCATAAAGATCATTGGAACAGAATAGAAGAACCAGATATACACCCACTCACCTACAGTCACCTGATCTTTGACAAATGGACCAAAGGCATACACTGAAGAAAACACAGGTTTTTCAATGAATAGTGATGGGAAAATTGGAAATAAAAGTAGACTTATAACTCTCAAGTTGTAAGGAAATCATCTCAAAATGGATCACAGACCTCAACATAAAACTGGAATTCTTAAAACTGCTAGAAGAAAATAGAAAGAACACACTCCAACACATAGGCATAGGCAAGTATTTCCTTAATAAGACTTCAGTAGCCCAGGAAACTGTTCTGATATTTGACAAATGGGATTAGATAAAACTAAAGAGCATTTGCATAGCAATGGAAACAATTAATAGAGTAAAAGGAGGGCCCACAAAATGGCAGAAAAATTTTTGCATCCTATACATCTGACAGAGGATTAATATCTAGGATATACAACAAGATGGCGGACAGATAACACTTGCTTTCTGTCCCAGAGTAAAGGGAAGCCTCGATTAGGGGTTTAGAACTCACATTGAATAGATAGAAACAGTGATAGTTTAGATTGGGAGACAGAGGATGAAACTGGATGGACACTGGAATCGAGCATTTAACTTCGGAGGAGCTACACAGAGGTCAGTAGCAGGACCGCCATTCCGCCATTTTGCCTTCACGCAGATGGCAGGATAGAATCCCAGAGACTCGGAGGGGACTTCGCCCACACACCCAAGGGAGCCGGACCCAACACGGAATGCAACCTTGACATCACACTATCACCCTGCCCACGGGACACAAACTACAAGTTTTGGGCTTTGGGCTGGAAATCTCTGATTTGGGGAATTGGCGCCCGAACTACGTGGGACAGGGAGAACCCCAGGGAGGACCCCACAGGCTCCACTGCTTCACAAACAATACAATAGACACAGAATATTTCGAGGAACCATCTCTTTGGTCACCCAGGACATTGTGGGGCAATCTGCCATTTTCTATGTAATCGGCAAAATCTCTATAGACTAAGACAGACTGCTCCTGCAGATTGTGTGAAAACACTGCCATCCTGAGTTCTGGAGGGAGCACTGCTTCCTACAGTATCAATTTCACCTGGTGGAACTGGGTGCACCTACAAGAACATAAGAGGGATTTTTTGTTTGTTTGTTTGTTTTTTTATGAGGATTTGAATCCAGGGTCATGCGCCTGACTGCTTTGTAGGTGCTGGACCGCCACCCTGTGCCCCCAGCCCATATTTTTTACTTTTTGAGACTGGGCTTCCTGGGTTGCACAAACTGCCTCTGATCTCGGGCTTGTGGTCCTCCTGTCTCCACCCCCAAGCCACTGGGATTGCAGGCATGCACCACCGCACCTGACTAGAAGTGTTTTATGTGTGTGCGAGTATGTATGCATGGTTTTGTTTTTGTTTTTGTTTTGATTTTTTTTGTTTGTTTCTTGGGGTTTTTGTTTTGGTTTGGTTTGGTTTGGTTTGGTTTTCTGTTGTTGTTTGTGTTTGTTGTTTTGTAGGGAGGTTTGAAACCAGGGACTTGTGCCTATTTGCTTTGTAGGTGCTAGACTGCCGCGCAGCGTCCCAAGCCCATATTTTTTTACTTTTTGACACAGGGTCTCGATGGGTTGCGCAGGCTGCCTGTGATCTTGGGCTTGCAATCCTCCTGCCTCCACCCCCAAGCTACTAGGAATGCAGGTGTATACCACCGCAATTGACTATAAGCAATTTTATGCGTGGGTGGGAGCGTGTATGTGTGAGTTTTTTTTTTTTTCGTACTTTCTTGTTTTACGCTCTTCCCTCTTTCTATTCTCCTTCTCTTTTTCTTATGCTATATATGCGTCCTTGTATTAATTATTTTACCATCAGAGCCCCCACACGTCTGTCAGTTTGCCGTGGGGGCTTGCATGTTGCGATGAGGCTGAGAGCTCTGCCACTGTAACCTCAGACATGAGCAAGGTTACCCATGGTGGACAGGTTTTCAGGTGAGGTTCCAGACTAAGACAGACTAGGAAGTAGGACCTGGTGAGCCACTCCCAAAACAACTAGCCATTGAAAACCTTATGGATGGATAGCAAAGAAACACTGTCAGATATAGTGCCTGAAAATGAGGCCCCCAGGTTGGAAGGCACTCAAAAGACTACTGGGGAAGAGTTGCCTCCTCCAAGTAGAGTCTACCGTGATAATGGAAATGGAGTAAAACCCCAGGGTGCTCAACTTGCTGATGTGGCACGACTCAAAATGAGGAAAAACAACTGTAAACATCCATTAATAATTGGAACATGGAATGTACGTAGTATGAATCTAGGCAAATTAGAAATTGTTAAAAGAGAAATGGAGCACATAAACATTGACATTCTAGGCATCAGTGAGCTAAAATGGACTGGCATAGGCCATTTTGAGTCAGACAATCATATGGTCTACTATGCTGGGAATGATAAACTAAAGAGAAATGGGGTTGCATTCATCATCAAAAAAGACATTTCAAGATCTGTCCTGAAATACAATG
>VMDO01018370.1:0-42366 GCA_007922755.1 Pedetes capensis
GACCATTTATTATGATGAGATGTAAAAATGGAAGTTGAAATGAACACTCTCTAAGCCCTGTTTAAACTCTAAGATCCACATATTGCTATGCCATCTAGGATGTTGTAGCTTTGTTTCAGGATTTAGCACTTGTCAATGTACTGGGTTAATTTTTCCCTTTATATCCATCTTATATCCATAAAGTTATGTAAGTACAAAATCTATGTATTACCAGTATTTATTCTAATACTCATAAAAAGAGGATGCTTTATTTCTACATATATGTCATCTTTCATAGCTCTTTCTAAACACTTTTCAAATAACTTATTGTTTCTTCCTCTTTTTTCTTCAGTGTATGGCTTGTCGGTTATTACAAAATAGCTATTATACTGCCAACCATCAGTTGAAACACTTAACAGTTATGTTTTTTTTTTTCCTTTTTCTGTCTAGATTGTTAACATACCATCTGGTAGTGAAGCAGCTGTCTTGCTACCATGAACACATTTAAGTTTGCTTACAATGAGTATGCATGGTATTTAATCTCAGAAAAGGTATTCGTTAATTAAAAAAAATCTATCCTCACAGAGACAATAAACCTTATATTATCTTTTACATATATATATAATATACGCTTGCAGCTATAGTCCTGTGGCATCCGATCCCGTCAGATCTCGGAAGCTATGCAGGGTTGGGCCTGGCTAGTACCTGGATGGGAGACCGACTGAGAGCACCAGAAGCTGTAGGCTTGGGAAAAGGACCTGGCAACCCCCTCCCAAAAATCAATCTGCCACTGAAAACCCTATGAACAACAGAGAAGCACTGAACAATAGTGTTTCCCCTGTTGTACGTAGGGTCGCTATGAGTCGGATACCGACTCGACGGCACCTAACAACAACAACAATATAATATACATATATAAAATGAGTTTTTAATTCTTTTTAAATGATGTGACTTATTTTATTGATGATTATGACCTTATAAAATATTTATGGCTGTCAGAAAACCAAACCAAAAACAATCCCCTCATTTCCAAGTTAAATGATCACTTACTGTACCTGATATGCTCACATGAAGTAAAGTGCTTACCAGGAAGTCCCAGATTAATAAGTAAAGCAAGAAGGAAGATGTGAGTTCCATTATCTGATTTGGAGATAGTAAAAAAATTACTTCCTTCTTTTCTGTAATAAAACTGTGTGGCAACTGTGGAGAATTCTTGATTTGTTAGATAAATGGCTTTGATTTTCATGGAGTGTTGGTATTTAAACTGAAGCATGAACAAAGCATGAACAAGACTTGACAAAATAAAGGTCTTGTTCTCTCTGGAGATCACTGTCTGCTTCTGGAAAATTATCTATTTCTGAAATGTGTGATTCTCCCTGTGTTCAGGTCAGCGGTGAGCCCTGGTGAGGTCCTGAGAGGCCACACAACAGCAAAACCAGTTTGCTTCAAACAGGCCTAGTACAAGTAACAGGAACAATATTTTGCTTGGAAAAATATTTCCTTACCTTGTGATCTAATCCATATCACAAATACATTGATTTAGATGTGTTTATAGTATGAAATAGAATTTTAAATGTTCTCTGGCTGCATTCAAAGACTTTAGAGGTTTTTTAAAAAATATACATATGTCTTATAGATTGTTGTTATTAGGTGCTGTCAAGTTATGTCCAACTCATCATAGTGACCCTTATTAGCAGACTCAAATTCCATCAGTTAAATTTTTATAAAATCCCTCAGTAAGTAAACAAATATATAACTATTCATATATATACATGTGTATGTGTGTATATTCATACATTATTCACTTATATAGAGTTTTGAACTAATATACTATAAAAATACATGAAGCAATAATTTCAAAACATTCAAATCACTGAAATTAACATTTTAAAAATATTATTGTTACCATAAAATGACTTTGTACTCCCCCAAATTGTTAAATTTGGAGCAATATAGTTAAATGTACTTCCTTTAAGTTAAAAAAAAATGTCTATTTGGCACTCCATGATGCAGCAAACTTAAGGTCTGGTTCTGAGTGCTGTACTCTACTAAATTTTAAGGCTGAAAAGTGTATTTTACAAATATACATATATCTAAATGGTTTTGGTTACCAAATAATAAAACATATTTTTCAAAATCATCCCCACTTTTACAAAGCATTTGAAAATAGAGTGATAAATATCCATTTTCCGTAGCATTAACCCAAGTATGGGCTACCTACATATTAACATTTTAAACTTATCAATTTATTCCGTACTAAAACTCTTTTGGGGGAATTTAGCTCAGTTGGTAGAGCGCTGCTCTGCAGTCTCTGAGGTCCTGAGTTCAATTCCCAGCACTGGAAAAATGGGAGAAGGATGTGGCAACTCCTTGGGAGAAGGATCAAGCCACTCCCAAGGTCATCCCGAAACAGCCATTGAAAACCCTATGAGGGTTGGTGTGAATTGGACATGACTTGACTGCACCTAACAACAACAAAACTCTCTTTGGAAGCTTTTAACATAGGTTAGAAAGTTTCTAAAAGATGCAAATATAAAGGTTTTTCTAAGTAAATTACTTATGTCATTTTCCAAAGACAAAAATCCCATCAAGAAGAAAGTATATTTAACATTAATTTAAAATTACCTTTTTTTATACCATGAGTTTCTTTATAAAAAAGGTAGATACTTTGTGACTGACTCTTAAATATCATCATTACTTTAAAATATAGAATAGGTGGTTGTTGTTAGGTGGCATTCAGCCGGTGTTCGACTAATGACTCATAGCAACCCTACATACAACAGGTCAAACAGTATTGTTACTGCCTCTCTGCTATTCATAGGGTTTACAATGGCTGATTGATTTTTGGGAGTAGGCTGCCACATCCTTCTCCTAAGCCTACAGCACCTAGTGTTCCCAGGTGGTCCCCCATCCAAGTGCTAATCAGGCCTGACTCTGCTTAGCTTTGGAGATTCAACGGGAATGAACACCACAGTGATATGACTCCAGGCATAGAATGTTGTTGTTGTTAGGTGCCCTGGAATCGGTATCCGACTCATAGTGACCCTGTGACACTGTGACCCTGTGACCCTGCATACAACAGGTGAAACACTGTTGTCAGTGCTTCTCTGTTGTTCATAGGGTTTTCAATGGTGGATTGATTTTTGGAAGCAGGTTGCCGGGTCCTTCTTCCAAACCTACAGCACCTGGTGTTCCCAGGCGTTCTTCTATCCAAGTACTAATCAGGCCTGACCCTGCTTAGCTTCTGAGATCTGACAGGATTGGATGCCACAGGACTATGGCTACAGGCAGGCATAGAATAGGTATGCTAATTTTTAAAAAATTACCTGGGGAATATCATGCAGTTAACTGCTTTTCATCAGATTAAAGGTCTGTAAAGTTGACATTTATCTTTTGTAAAAGAAAAACACAGCCCATCTTTTAAGAACTCTTTCAAGCCCTTTGCTTTAAGACAGTCAGCAAACCTCTCTATGCTTCAAAACATGTAAATGTTCCTTCCTCATGCCATTAAATACTGTATGTACTCTTCCATGTTTTTTCTTTGTTAATATCATTTGTCATATGGAGCCACAGCCGTTAGGTAAAGTGAGAGCCCTGCTCCTGCTCACAGCACATCCTTCATATTGTATTATAGCTGATTGCAGCTGTGCAGCAGAAGCCTCAATCGGCATCTTATAGTGGATTATTCACTTTATTGCTCTGGCTTCAAGTCTGCTGCAGGAGCTTACCAATGAACAATGTAGTGAATAACTTTTACAAGTGGGACCATCTTTGACCTCTGAATGCAGATTTCCTTCTCTATGGCAGTCACAGGCATATATTCTACAATGGCTACATTTTAACTAAACAACTATTTTTAGTGGCTTAAAAAAGAAAGAAACAAACTCTCAAGCAGTTCTTTTTAGACTCTATTACTGAAACAACAAATGGCAAACACTGTAAGCAGAGATATAGCAAAGTACAGCTTGATCCAAAAGAATAAATCTCCCACAATGTGTAATTTGTGACTTGTTTTCTTCAGTCTCTGGCAACATTTCCTATCTTCTAGCAGTAGTTGTTGAAAAAGAAATGGCTTTAGATTGTTTCCCTGTTGTTTTCAGTACATTATTGCAGGCCAGTTTCCCATGGTTGAAAGGGGACTTTCCTTGTTCGTATGTGCCACGTGATCTTCACCATAAAGTGAAAGAATCTTAAGAGAGACTTCTAAACAATTGCCATAAGATTTAGGAGCGATATTTGATGACATATTGCAGTGAGTAGAACATGACTTATACATCCTTTAAAATCACCATGTTCTGTCTATACATCTTGGATGTTCATTTTTTATGTCTTGGCTAATGTGATGGCTTCATACTGTCATTATTATCTTTTTTTTTTTTTTGCTGTACTGGAGGTTGAACCCAGGGCCTCGCTCTTGCATGCTTTGCAAGTGCTGAACCACTGAGCTGCACCCTCAGCCTATTTTATTTACTCTTTGAGACAAGGTTTCTCTAAATTATGCAAACTACCTCTGCCCTGGAATTTGCAATTCTCCTGCCTCTGCCTCCCTAGTTGCTGGGATTACAGGTGTGCACCACCATGCCCAGCTGTCATTACTATCTTCAGTCACAGAATGCACTTAGTGTGAGGTTAATGTATTGTCAAGTATGAATATATACTGACATATGTTTAAGCAGTGTTCATGATTATTTTGAATTATTATTGCTTCTAAGATGTAATGTGGTTAATGGAGATCTTGTATAAGGAATGGGAGATAGCAGCTCTATCACTTTATTTGTTTGAGTCTTAATGAGTAATATTTGCTATCTGTAATTCATTTGCAAGAGTCTTTTTAAGTCACCGAACAATTTTGTGCAGGTTAGCTTCCTTAAGTTTCATTAAAATTAAACAATATAATTATGAATCCACTTTACTGAGTCCAGGAAAACTACCATTAGTGGCAATGTAGTCAAGGAGAGGAGATGTTGAAAAATATTACTGTTGATCATTTAGGTTCAAACAGTCTCTAGCTGGGTGTGGTGGCATATGCCTGTAATCCCACCACTTGGAAGGTAGAGATCAATGCTGAATAATCTCATGTTAGAGGCAAGCTTGAGCTACACAATGAGACCCTGTCTCAAAAAATAAGAACAAAAACAAACAAAAAGTCCCTCTACCTTTTCTTTATTTTGTCCTTAACAACTACATATCTCCAATTATAATACTTTTTTAGTATAACATGGGAGTTAAACCTTTTCCTGGTCTGTAAATTATTTTCAGATTTTTGAGAATATAATACTACTCTCCTGTTACTGTTAGGTGCCTTCGAGCTAGCACAACTTTAATTTAGCATTTCTTTTCAAAGAATTTAAGTACATAGCCCTTCTAATCTTAGAATTTTATGGCTGGTTATACATCAATTTTTCTATTTTCTAACGTACTTTTCTTGGATATATGGCTAATGTCTTTTCATTCTAGAAAATTTGAAGACTGAAAAAATGAATAAAGAAGGAAATTTAAAAGGCCCATAATCTAACCACTTGAAGAAAATCTGTGTGATTTTTGTGAATAAGCTTCTAGATCTAAAGCTAAGGATCATACATACAACGATATACATATGTGTCAATATTCATATATTTATAACCCAAACATATATTTAAATGAGAATCATAATCTTTTAAAATGTCTTTTCCTTTTAAAAACATTGAACACATCTGACAATAAGATTTTCTATAGATTATTCCTGGCATGCATTTGTCCCCATTTATGTAATTTTTAAATGACTGTTTAATCTTGCTATCTTCTATGAGTCCAAATGAAGTCATGAGACTCCACAAGAGTCTAGCTTAATTTTGTTGCTAGGCTATAACTTACAGAAAGTCACGTAGAGGACACATTATGACAAATTATGGTTTTCACTACGTAAACACATGTGAGAAACTAAATGATTTTGTGCATTCTTACAATGTAGGGTTACCAATCTATGATTATGGAAGGTCTTGAAACTCAGTTATATGTGTGTGTGTATATGTGTGTGTATATATACACATACATACATACATACATATATGTATATGTACATACATATATAATATATATGTATATTTGTATTATATGTGTATATATATAGGCTGGAGTTCACCTAAGTTGGTTGAGTGCTTCTTTGCATTTTCTGAGGACATGGGTTTGATCACCAGCACTACAAACATGGGAGAAGGATGCAGCAGTCCACTCCCGAAAAAATCAGCCATTGAAAACCCTGTGAGGGTCACTATGAGTCAGACACAACTTGACAGCACCTAACAACAACAGCAAATATACATCACACACACACATACACACACACACACACACACACACACACACACACACATAAATTTGAATAACGGGTGAAGTTTGGTTATGTTTTAAGGCAAGCAGCTCCCTCAGAAAGCAATAGAGATATTTTCTGTAGTCATTGCACAAAAACATCTTGGAGTGACATAAGACAAAGCTCTACAACCCTTACTAAGTGAAAAGACCAAGTAAAAGTCTGGACAAAAAGAATTTACTCATTTGTAAGGACAAGAAATAAACCAATTGTCAATGTGGTGAAGCAGTTTTAATGATTGATAAATTGATGTCAGGGTCTCCAAAAGTTTTGATTTTTAGATTGAAAAACTTTTCTCCATTTTGCATGCAAAATATATCTCTATTTCCCAATCCAACCTGCTTATAAAAAGAATAGCACATATGGTTTGATAAGGAAAAATCTTACTGTGGGAATTGAGTTAAATTACAATAGAATTAGGAAATGGCATTTACAAGGTAATCCTCTCTCTATGATTAAGTTAACTCTTTTTTTTTTTACAATTACCATATAAAACTATCTTCCTGCAAAATGGAAGTCCTAATATTTTTCAACTGCAGGCATAAACAGGTGTTAAATGTTTAATGTTTAAAAAATGTCTGGTAATGCCCTTTAATTGCTATGACATGTTTACATTTTGAATATATATTTTTTGATGAAATGGCATGAAACATCTTTATTCTCCTTTAACATGAAAATTTGAGAGCAGAAGTAGAGAATAACATGCTTCCCCTAACTTGGAGAATTTAAATTACAGTAGGTTTATATTACCTCTTAGTGTGAGTCAGCAAGCCAAGGAACTCAAAACAATTCAGAGAAACCAGACTCTTCCCAATTCTGGTTGACTTTTCCTATGCTTACAAATTGATCACTCAAAACCATCCATCATCTTTGAATGCTTAATTGTCTAACATTGAGGCACTGATGGTAATGAGTCAAAAAACTGTTACTCTGAGCATTTGTAAGAGATCAACTTCCCTAAAATCATAAGACATGTTGTACATGATCAAGAGCCTTTTTTGTGTGTGTGCGCGTGATATTGGGGCTTAAACCCAGGTCTTCATGTATACTGGGCAAGCACTCTACCACTGAGCTACATCTCCAGCTCACCAATGAGTGTTCAAACGAAGAAGTAACTGCCTATACTTTCTTAATGTTTGTACCTTTTCCTCTGGAAAAAAGAGAGAGAGAAAGAGAGAGAGAGGAAAAAAAAATACACTAGAAAAATGAAGACACCTGAACCTGATAAAAGGAAGTATCTTAGGTGGTTTGTGTTGCTGTACCAAAATATCTGAAGCTAAGTATTAAGGAAAAAAAGTACATAAATATACCTTAGAGTTCTGAAGTTTCAAAAGCACAGCAAGCACTGTCATGTCCCGGGCTCTGGTAATGGCCCAATGGCAGATGACATCACAAAGATGAGAGAGTATATGGAGTGGATCACACACAGTAAGACAGGAAGCAATAGACCAGGGAGGGGCCAGGCTTGCTGTTTTTATAAAGACTCATGAGAATAAATCCTTTTCTCAAGATCACCATTAATTTCTTCCAAGGGTGGTATCCTCAGTGATCTAATTCCCTTTTAGTAGGCCATGCCTCTTAAAGGTTCCACCACAGCAACACCCACCATCATACTGTGGTTCAAGCTTCTATCACAGCAACTTTTGGGGAACAAACTGTAGCAGGAGATGAAGTTTGTTAGGATGATGGAGAAGAGAAATGTTTTATCTTTTAACAATTCCAGTGCAAATTCCAAGTGAAATATATTCCTTTTGCTTCTTCCTTTCAGCTGATTTAAAGTCTCTATAAAGATTGGCATCCTTATCTTGTACCCCATCAAAAGTTCAGGACCAGAATGAGGGTCCTTAATGATATTCCCCAGCCTGGAAGAGCTTTCACTGAGAGCAACATCTGCAATGGATTTCCTCTGAATTTCCTTGCATAACAGCAATAAGCCTTTTATGGAAATAATATGCGTTCAGTATTGAATTAAGGGATAGTCTGATAGTCACCTCCACCTCCTTTAGCCTCCCATTTAAATACTTTACAATACTTCACATGACTCACCAAAGTGAGTCAAATCATTGCTGATAATGGTAGAGTCACATACTTGAAATACACATGTGATAAGGATGGAAAAAATTTAATATACCAGATGCCTCTCACATCCAGAGTGTGTATGTAACTGGAGCAAATGTTTTAATGAGCAGTTTGAGACAAATGGATGATTAAGTAACAACAGACAGTAACTAAACTGTTTTCTGCAGGGGAGTCACTGCTAACACTAGGTTTTCATGTAGATTTGGGGCAATGCTAAATTGCTTGTGACAATCTTTGGAATGCTGAGCCCTGGATCAGGAAATAATGTTAAAACATACCCCTTGTTTAATAGCAAAAGCAGGGGTATTTGGGCAAAGAGGCATGGTAAAATTACAAAATTGGATTCTATAGGGTAAGTGAAATAAAACAATCCTTGTTCTCAATTTAATCTTAGGGAGCTATCTACATTGCTCCTTGCTACTTTTGGTGTCAGGTGAATATTTCTGGGATTTATGAACAACTTTGGAGTCCTGTGTATTGGTGAGCAAGGAGAAATAGGAAGAAACAATGTATAGAAAAGAGTATGCAAAACGGATAGTCATGTGCTGCATTGTGACTTTTTAATCAATGATGGACCACATATATACAATGTCAGTTTCATAAGATTGTGTGTTGTTAGGTGCCCTCAAATCAGGTCTGACTCATAGCCACCCTGTGTACAATGGAATGAAACACTCCCCACCACTGTGGCATGCATATGATCTTTTTTATGTTTAAGCCCATTATTGCAACCACTGTGTCAACCCATCTAGTTGAGGGTCTTCCTTTTTTCATTGACCTGCCACTCTCCCAAACATGATGTCCTTCTTTATAGAGTAGAATCCGAACTACTGTGATCCTGAGAAGCCCTGGGTTCGAGCCTATTTGGCTTACCTCGAGTCCTCATAAGGGACAGCCTGGGAAATCTGGCTCGCCCTGGCTGGGAATGGCTAAGGGGCTTGAGACAACTCCCTGGTCTTTGTTGTTAGAAGCCAAGATGGAGCTCCCTGAGGGTCTTCTGGGTGCAGCCTTGGTAGGTTTCCTGCCGCCCTGTCCCTCCCCATAGGTGGATAGTGTGCTGGATGATGCCACATAGAGAATATGTAAGTAAGCAACTATATATATGGCTGAGCCATTAAATAAAATTTGAGTCACTTCCCTGAAAGTCTCTTGGAGTGGTTTTGTGTCTCCTTTGGTGCTCGCCTCTGGTGGGTTTATGGGACCTTGTCTTCCTCAGAGTCCTCCAGGATGAGAGATTACCCACACTTCTCCAAGGATTAGTCCATCCTGACAACATGCTCCAAATACATAAGTTACAGTCTAGCCATCCTTGCTTCTAAGGAGCTCCCTAGTTGCACTTCTTCTAGGACAAATCTATTGGCAATCCACAGTATATTCAATCTTCATTTGCAGCACCATAATTCAAAAATATCAATTCTTCTGTCTCCTTTATTATATATAGTGGGGCTGAAAAAAATTTCTATTGCTTAGTAATATCACAGTCATCATAATGTTGTGTCCCAATACATTACTTGTGTTCTTGGGGATGCCAGTATAAATGACCCTGCTCTGCTGCCAGCCCTATAAAAATATAACACATATAATTAGGCACAGTATTCAGTAGTTGATAATAACTCTGTGTGTAATGGATTTGCTATACCTTTAAAATTATTGTAGAGTGTATTTCTATTTATGAAAAACAAGTTTACTTTGAAAGAATATGTCACATTTTGCTGGCAGTAGCCTCATCTATCTTGTGTTTACCACAGACCTTGACAACATTAGGAGGGCATGTCCGGCAATTGCCCTAGACAATTGGGGTTGTGTAAGCACACTTTAGGCCCAGCGGTTCCCACAACAAACTTCCCAGCTCTTGTCTGCATCTTTAAGATGCCCAGGGTTCTATCACAGAAATAAGATGTGAGATGGGCTGGGAGTGAATGAAAGTGGGACACAAAACAGTAGGAGAAAACTTCTGGTTTCTTCTTCCTGAACCCTTGCAGATCCTTCCATTTCCTTTTGTTTTCTCCATCTGCTGACATTTGAAAACTATAGTCAAAAGCGATATATCACAGCAGCAGCTCCAGGCAGAAGGCTGTTTCAAACCAAAATTGATCTGTTAATCTTTAATCAAGCGGGAATGGCATGTTGTGAATATTTCTAGAGAGTGAATTTACTAGTGCTTTAGGATTACCTCAACATAGTTATTTTGTTGAGGCTTGGTTTCATTTTGATCCTTGGTCAAAACAAAGCAAAACAACACTGCATGCAATTTATAACCAAAGCAAAACAGAGCACAGCAGACATTCATCATAAGTTTTCTTAATGAAATTCCTGATGTTCAGTGCAGATCTGTAAGCATATCCTATGTGTAGAGTTTGCCATTACACTGAGGAAGAGAAAATAAAACGTTTTAAAAGCAAAAAACCAAGGAGAGAAAAGAGATGCAGAGATTGTCCTGTACATCAGCTGTAGTATTGTGTAGCCGATTTCAGATGAAAAGGAAAGAAGGCAAAGTGTCCTTGAATTGCTCTGTGTTTGTCTTCTCCAGTTCTTCAGCTTTCCCACTCATGTAGAGGTACATATTTCCCCTTGATTCTTCTCTCTCCTGCAGCACCAGAGGTGACCCATCGGCACCATTTCCTAGCAGTTAACCACTGGCTAGTTTAAGGGCCTTGGGCTTTGCCTGGGGCCTTTACCCAGGATCTCATTAGCTAGCAGGAAGTGTTTCCCTTCTGCTCCTTACTTTTTTTAGATTCTTAATAAAAAAGAGGGTACCTTGGCCAAGGCAGACATTACCCTTTCAGCATCTCATTTGTAAATAACCCAGTTATGAGTAATAGGAAGTGATTCAGCTGGTTGTAAAAAGACACACATTTAATGGGTGACTCCTGGTGTACTAATGGTTTTGCTGGAAAAAAAAATCACACCTGCAGGACACATTGCTCCAGTGTTTGTTCTGAACATAATGAGCCTGCGTTCAGGAGGAGATATGCACACACCTCTCTGGGAGTGATAAACCTTCAAATATACAAAGGGAAAAAAATTAAAAAAAACCAACAACCCACAAATCTAGCTCATTTTCTCCCTAGAGGTGAGCATTATTCTGTCTGAACATCATTCTTTCCTATGGTTCCATAATTTTCAGGTGCAAGGTAGAGCCGCTTTTATATGAAATGTAATGCTCCTTTAAAAATTTATACTTGGTCCATACAATTTATGGATGTGGCGTGGGAATAGGGTCACTGTTACCTTTTGTAGTCATTACCACTCTTGCTTTTCTGACATTTGAAGAGGATCTAATATAGTAGTTTATGGCATTTACTTCATCAAAATTTACTTCCTGTTTAACACAGTGTCCTAATGCTTCGGGCTTATTTATTGGAATTGAACAAATGTTTCTGGGTACTCACCACAGTGCTGGATTTATTCCATATACACTAATACCCCCTGAAGCCAGGCATCATGTGTATTTTACTACTTTCTCCTCTGGTCTTAGCTCTGTGCCTGGTGTTGGCTACTATAACACAGTGGATGGGAGCATGTGTTCTGATGTCAAAATAGCAGAATCTCTAGTTCTAGGAGTTGGGGAAATTGCTTAACTCCTCGGTGCCTCAGTTTCCTCATTTGTAAATTTTGGAAATAGTATTTACCTTGGAATTTCATGAATCTCACAGGAAATAACCCAAGTTGAAGGTCTAAGGTACAGTATTTTCTGGCTTATTGTCAGCATCAAAAATGCTAAATTTATGATTATTTATAGTAGATGTCTATATACAGAAACAGAACCAATAGAATATGTGTGTGTACGTATGTGTGTATACACAGAGATAAATTAATTTTTAAAAATTAGTTTATTTAATTGTGGAAGCTTGGTGAGTCTTAATTCTTCAGGGTAGACCAGCAGGCTGTCACCTCTGGGTAGAGCTGCAGTTCAAGTGCAAAGGGAGTCTGGTGGCAGAATTCCTTATTCCTCAGGAGAGTTTATCTTTGTTTTATTAAAGGCTTCAACTGATTCAATAAGATTCACTCAAATTATGAAGGCAAATCTTCTTTACTCTAAGTTCACAGCTCTGGCATTTAAAAGTCCAAAATCATGGTGTCTGCAGAGCTGATTTCTTCTGAGGCTGGGAGAGGATTTGTTCAAGGCCTTTCTCCTTCACTTGTAGATAGTTATCTGCTCTTTATATCTCTTCACATCTTCTTTGTGTATCTCTGTGTCCAGATTTCCCCTGTTTATGAGGATATCAGCCATATTGGATTAGGTCCACACTAATCACCTCATTTAAAGTTGATTACATCTACAAAGATCCTATCTCCAAATAAGGTCCCACATTGAGACACCAGAAGTTAGAACTACAGCACAGGAATTAGAGTGGGGATACAATTCAGCCCACAAAAGTTCTAGCAAAGCTTATCTACTTAGAAAAAGTTATTTAATCATTTACTTACCAACTTACTCCCTATCAGCTTTCAAACAGAATAAATTGTTATCACAGTTGACACATAAAAACTCATGGTGTATTTGAATAAATGTACAAAGCAAACAATTCCTTAAAATGTACTAACGGTAAAAATAGCCCTAAGAGTTAATATATGTAAAAGTGAAACAAGTGTATTTTATGGCAGTGAATAAGCAGTAAAAATAACTATGCTGGAAGTTTCTAGTTAGAGAAAAGCTACAGTTACTTTCAAAGGAGGTTATAGATATGCTCATATTTTGAGTAGTGCTACAGGGTATAACCACAATTCTGTTTCTAATTCACTCTGCCATTTTGAAATGAAATGGTAATTTATAAAACATTTCACATGGCTATGTTTACTGTGACTTTTAGTAAAATTCAAAGAGCTTTTATACCTGAGTAGAAGTCACTGATGTGAGAGGTTACCTGGAGTCTCATATCATGGAATAGATAGGAATTATGCCAGAAAGCATCCTGCCAAGATAGAGTATCATTGCTCAATGTGAAGCAAGGAACAAAAGAGAGAATGAGAGATTGGAAAAGGATTAATCAGTGCTTCCATGAGACAAAAAGTGGATTTCATGACCCCTTAGAGATCTTATGAAATTGATTTAGATTATAAAGAGGTGGTGGCCTTATCATATGAAAGTACACAGTTTAACACTGTCATTTTACACCATTTATATGACTCTGTTGTTTCATTTACTTATAAGGCCATGCTAAGATTGTGACAACACTGGGGAAATATCATAAATATCACTCATTTCCATTTAGACCTCTGTTATTTGCCTTTCAAGAAAATACACTGAATGTTATGTGACTTCCTTCCTTCCTTCCTTCCTTCCTTCCTTCCTTCCTTCCTTCCTTCCTTCCTTTCTTCCTTCCTTTTTGACAAGGTGCTCCTATTGGCTCACATAATTTTCAAGATTGAATTGCTTGAGAGATTCCACCCTCCCTCTTTTAAATGAATGACACTTTAAAGTGTTATTCAAGTACAAAGGCTTCCAGTGGCACATATAAGTTGCAAGCAACTTATAACCCCACTGAGTTATAACTTACATCTCTCTATAACTGTGCCCAAATAGTTCCAAAAATATTTCTAAATACTATAATGTATCAAATACAAAGCATTTTACAAATTTCCTCATGTTTTATCCTTGCATTTAATAATCTTCAAATGCATAATTATCCTTTCATGGAGTTTTGCAGCCTTTCTCAAATAGAAACTTATTTGACCCCTTTTCACTACCTCCTTGTGTGGTTGATGTGGGTTAGCTGTAAAGAAGATGCTGTTGTGTATAAACGGTGTTAAGACCCACAAAGTTTCACTAAGAGAAGAGTGGAAAGTCATTTGTGATGTGTGGCCAGGACATGTTGGTCCCTGTTTCTCTTAGTTTTCTCATTGTTTTTTCATTCTGTATCTGTGTGGTCTACTATTCTCTTGCATGAAATACAGATAAGGTGCATGTCTGATTTTCTACTCTTGGTTGCATTTTCTGAAGCCTAATCTTGCCCCTTCCTCTCCAATATGGAATCTCTTTGGAATCACAGAATAAGCAAGGACCCTGTTTAGTTCAGCATGGGACCTGAGATATTTGTGTGTTGCCTTCACCATCAGACCTCACAGGGCACAAACATTTGAATTGTCCTGACCAAACACTGTAAGTGACTTTTGCCTTCTTCCTTACAAAACAAAATGGCTCATAAAAACAGAATCTATCAACATCAGAGACATTAATGAAACTGAAAATTCATTTTTTTGCTACATAGATATTGAGCTTCATCAAGAACTGCTTACTAATTTTAAGTCAAGCATCTTTGAAGGTTGCTTCCATACCCTCAGTGAATTGGCCATGCCATTGTACTCAATGAGTGACATCTGATTGATGGCCTACCAGTAATATCTATCCTTTGCTCCTCTGGAATCTTTCTAAATCTGAAGTATAAACGGACTTTCTTGGGGCTTAATCCAATCTTGTTTCATTTGGCTGGTAAAGTTTTTGGGGAAAAATATGAAATGTTTAGAAAACAAGAGATCTTTCATAAAAATTTAAACTATAAGCTTCTCTTAAAAATTAAATAGCAATAGCAACACTGGGCTGCAATTCCATCATGCCTCAGCTGGCCAGAGCTCAGCACCTGCTGATTTCCTTTAAAGACTTAGTCTCTATAGCTTTTTATAGGGCTGCTGTTTTCAGGTGTGTTTCCTTCCTGGCTGCTGTGTAGCGCATTACACTCCCAGGCACATTTTTGTGAAATTTATCACCTAGACTTAGTTATAATTGTATTTTTTGTGTCCAACTATACTCAGCAAGTATATTTTATACTTTCTTATGTTCCATTAAATCAAATATTGTCTTAACGTTAAGTTGATACTAAGTCTTCTGTCGCTGATCTATTATCATTAAATCTTTGAATATGCTTCTCTAATTGCAAAATTTCCAGAGTAATATTATTGGTGATTTCTTAAATGACAAAAAGTCCATATCTTTTAGTGAAAAATATTAAATTTCTTTCTACTTTTTTCATAGACAAATACAAAAATCTAATGTCTGTTTCATGATAATCTTTCTAGTACCTTCAGAATTTCAGATTCAGAATTAAAAAGCATTGGACATTTCAAAGTTTGTAACTATAACGTTAGCCTATATTAGGTGCCTTTATGCCAAAAAACCTTAATTTCCATTTAAAGTATAATTTCAAATATTGAAAGTTAAAGTGTTTACCTATAATGGACATATAGTAATTACAAACAGCAGAGAAGTATCAGGGTAAAGAAAAGATTGGCCTTTGGTAAAGAGTGATGGGAAATATGAAAAGGAATATAATGTGTGTATCTGCAGTTGCTCCTGTTCAGTTTGATTTAGCACTGGAAAAGCATGGACAAAAATATCCTAATCAGCTTCATCTAATGTACATTAATTGATCATGACATAACTCTTGCCTGATATATTGTGATCAAATCATTCTCAGATGAAAATGTACCACATCAGTATTCTTTAGAAACCATAATTGGATTTTCTCTTTACCTTTCCAAAGAACCCTTTGAAACAGAGGGCTTCAGAAGTGATGGAAATGGGGCAAGGAGGCGTGGTCCCCAAAGAGATGTTGCTCCCTTGGCTCACTGTTATAGGAGTGCAGGGGAGCAGGGTAATTGGCCCAGAGCCACAGGCTTCTGGCATCTTACATTGCTGCCATCAATCCTGGCTTTCCCAAACAAATAATTTTCTTTCTGCTGTTCACTGGAACAAACTAGAATTTCAAGTGGCAGTGAACAGGACCTCTTTCATCCCCGAGGCTTTTCTGAGGCAAAGAGCCAGTGCTCCTGCCATGACTGAGGTCTCTCTTCTGATGTTCCCCAGTTGCTGGATGAAACTCTTCTTTGAAATAACTGCAAAGAGAGGAGCAAGAAGTGTGAGTGCTAGAAATGTAAGAAGTTGGAGTCTCTTTTTTCCTCTCTCCACGTGGGATACCTGCACATTTGTGGAAGAGAGAACAGTGCTGTTTTTCTTACTCTGGGTGGTAGAGGGGAGTCATCCTTTCCAAAAACATACTTGTCAAATGCTGCTTTAAATGTTGCCTTGCCTGGGAACACTACAGATGGATGACAGGGGAACAAGCTGGGACTTTCCTTGTACATAAATCGTGACATTAATTGGGGATCAGGTGGTGAGTTTCCCGAAGTAAGCAAAAGAGTGTTTATAGAGAACCTATTTCAAGATATATTAGAAAAGTAAGCTCTTCTTGGGTTATAATTTGTCCGTTCCAAAGACTTCAAATATCAAAGAAGATAAGTAGACGTTATCAGAGAGCTTTCGCGCCTAACACACACACACACACACACACACACACACACACACACACACACACACGTTCTTCTATTTATTTTGCAAACCTAGTTTAAGATTCTTTCCCTTTTAGTATTATTTTCTAATTCCATAAATATAATAGTTTTTCTCTACATAGCCTTTGGTTTCTTAATTGGAATAAATAGTGATAAAGTCTGTTAAAATTTATCTTAATGGATACATTTAACTTGATGTCACTTTCATATGGAGCTGGCCCAATACTTAAGATAGATAGCTTAAATGTCTGAGAGCTAAAGATGAATGCCGTGGTCTCAGTAATTATTGTCTACACTGTCTGAATTTGTTATGTAATTACTTAATATTCTGCTTCATTTTGACTGTTTAAACTTGGCCTTTGAGCACTTGGCATTTTGCTCACAGGAAGAAATTTACAAACACATCCCTGGGCTGATAAATGTAATAGCACACGGTGGTGTGAATCTTAATTAGACAATCTCACATCTTCAGTACATTAGGGTCAAGAGCTTTCAAGTATCAGAATAGTGTGTTTATCTCATCAGTATATGCAGCTCTGGAATTGCTTATTGCAATAATAACATTTTTATAATTAAGGAAATTAAAATTTGCGGTGTTTCCTTTTTATGTTGTGGAAATGTTTTTTCTTTTTAAAGATGGTTTAAAAATAAATCTTTAGGGCTTTGATTTTCTAAAATCTGTGGTCTTTCAATGAATAGGCAGCTTTATGGGAAAGGCTAAAGTATCACAGATGCAACATTGCAAAATGAGAAAAGTCAAGATGTATATAAGTGGGAAATAAGCTTTGATATAAACAGCTCTTTACCTCTGAGAATTGTCTTGAAAATGACTTTGTTTTTCTTAAGTGTGCTTATACTGCTCTCCATTTCTCAACTACCATTTCCACCCATCCTCCACTGATATCTGGAAGACTAGATTTGGAAATTATCTAGTTGAAATGATTTTCATACAGATTTAACTTGTAGAGCACAGAAACATATATAGTCTATAATCTCTATCTTTCTTTTTCTATTTATCATTCATTAATAGGTTTTTAATTTCTTTTGGATAGTGTCCCTCTTTAGAGAATGGATACATCTCATTAGTGTGTAAGAGGTATAGTAGGAGCCAGAAAAGCACTAATAATACTACCAACTTTCTTTTGCATGGTACTTTTCCATTTTAAAGCTGCTTCACTAAGACAGCACAGAGTCAGATAAAGTAAGACATGCATGTGGGCACTGACAAAAAAAATAATAACATACTTTTGCTACATTCAGTTATTTACACTGGATACTCTGGAGCAAAACAAAGGAATTGTGTTGAATTAAGAATTTATAATCTGATAGTGGGTAGGTAGAAAATATTTGAAGGGGCCGTGGGTAAGTAACACAGTTTGTTAGAAGAAGGTGAACTTTGAGAAATAATAATGGAATTTTATTATATTCTAAAAAATTAAATAAGTATTCACGAGACCATACTTACATAAATATGATGGAATACATAAATCAATGAGAGAAACAGGACAAATCTTTGTTATAGAAGAATTTTAAATAATACATTTAAATAATCTTCCAGGAGGTGGAACTTAATTTTTCATCCTTGGACTATAGGGTGTGTTTTGTAACTGACTTCTAAAGAATAAAGAATGAAAAAGGAAAACTATTACTTTATGGTGGAGAAGCTGAAAAGACCCCAGGTTGGCTGAGTGACCAGGGTTTACATCCACAGTGCTAAGTCATGTCAATATCATGTCACTGGATATCTATGATGAGACAGGAAGCTTACCTCTGTAGTGGTCTTCCTAAAGTTTAACTCCAATTATGAGAAAGTGTTACTAAGGAACCTAAATAGAACCTCTAGTATCATTTGCTTTTAGTGTTGTTGTTTTGTCTTGTGTGTGTGAAGTACTGGGGAGTTGCATTCAGAGCCTCACACATACTAGGCAAGTGCTCTACCACTGAGCTGCACTCTAGCCCCTTTTTTACATTTTATTTTGAGACAAGATCTCACTAAGTTGCACAGGCAGCCTTTGGATTCAAACTTGTGATCCTCTTGGCTCAGCTTCCGAGTCCCTGGGATTATAGCTGAGTACTACCATGCCAGGCTCATGGTCCTTCTTTTTTAATGGCTGTATACTTCATAGTTTTCATGTATCGCAATTTAAATCTCTCCCCCGCACTCTCTCTCTCTCTCTCTCTCTCCTGCTCTCCTTCTCTCCTCGTCCCTTCCTCCTTCCTCTGTGTGTGTGTGTCTACTTGAGTATTCTTTTAACTTTTACTACTGCAATAATATAGTACTCAACATGTTTGTATGTATATCCTAGTGTGCATATTTTTGTAGGAATGATATTGAGATGTAGAACCAGAAAGTGAAGAAAAAAATCCACTTGATAAACTAGTAAACTAGTAATGGGAGGAAAGTATTTTCATTTGATAGATTATACTAATGAATAAACAAGTATCATCATTACATAAACCGTGCAAAAATCATGTCATTGTAAAAACTAAAAATTATTTAAAATTGCAAATATCACTTGCATGCCGGAAACATTCAACTAATAAGAAATCGTTAGCAATCTGCAGTGTATCTTTATGTATCTGTTTATTTAGTAAGCATAAAAATATAGATAAATGGATGCATAAGTAAGTAGGTGCATAAACATACTTTTTTAAAAAATAGAATTATAAGATGTTATTGTCCCGTAACTTTTCAAATTTTTATCAACAGCATGTTATTAAGTTCCTTTTATATTAGTATGAGCCTACAGCCATACCACTGTGGCATCTGATCCCATCAGATCTTGGAAGCTAAGCAGAGTCAGGCCTGGTTAGTACTTGGGTGGGAGACTGCCTGGGAAGGTGCTGTAAGCTTGGGAAAAGGACTGGGAAACCCACTCCCAATAACAATCAGCCATTGAAACTCCTGTGAATAACAGAGAAGCACTGACAATAGGGTTTTCCTGTTGTACGTAGGGTTGCTTTGAGTTGGACACCAATTCAACAACCTAACAACATTAATAATGACCGTTCTATCTCATTCACTTTTAACAGTCACATAATTCATAATGTAAATTTGCTATGTTATTTAATTCTTATTCTATTTGGGATATTTTGGGTTTTGTCCAAATTTTATTGTTACAATAATGTCACTTTGAACATTTTGGTATATTGATCCTAGTCTTCGCATTTCTGTAGAATAAATATCAAGAAATGGAATTAGTAGCCTAAACAGTATGTGCATATTGAAGTCTGATTTATACTGTGGAACACCTTTCATAATGAGACTGTCTATGCATATGTACTATACCAGTAAGTTATGACATTGCTTGCTGATTCAAATACTTGACAATAGTTTTTACTTTATGACAGTCTGAAAGGTGAAAATGTCACTAGGTTGAGAGCTTACTAGGCATTTGTATTTTCTCCTCTGTGGAGGACAGATTCTACGGTGGTCCCCATGGCTCTATTCCTGGTGTTTACACATACATAACCTTCTCTGCTCAAGTGCAGTATAACATGTAGCTTGCTTGTAGCCAATAAACATATCAAAGACAAAGTAACTTTGAAGATGGAATTATTGTCTGAAATAAGTTGATTTTGAGTTCATCAAGAGAGGTCATGCTTGTGGGTGTGACTCTATCAGTAAAAGCCCTGACAAGACAGACTGAGCTTTTCCTCCCATGACAGACTCTCCTTGGGATTGATAAAGTAAGTGGTCATGCTGGAGAAGAACTTGTAAAATGACAGACAGCCCTTTATGAACGATGGGTTGCCTCTTGGTGTTGAACTGTTGTCTCCAGCTGGTTTGTTGTTGTTAGGTGCAGGAGCCATCATTCCTATAACCGTAAAGAAATAAATTTGCTAATACCCTAAATGAGCTTGGGAGCTAGTTCTTCACCAGTCAAGCTTTCAGATGAAGACACAGTCCAGCCAATATCTCAATGGCAGCCCTTTGAGGCTCTGAGCAGAGGTGCCAGCTAAGCCATGATGTGCTTGGACTCGTGATCTGTAGAAACAGTGAAATAAGACATAGATGTTACTAGTTTTGTGGTCATTTACATTCTAAAAATAGAAAATTACTATGTCTTCTGTAAGTTGTTTGTTGAGATTATGAACAAGAGGCTGTTTATCTTCCAATTCCACTCTTCAGAACTCTTTCTCACTTTTCTCTGAGCCCCAGGAGACTCATCTGCCAAGCCCCCTGACCTCTGGCTTCTAGTTTGTTCAGGCAGTAGGGATTATTAGCAGAGGACTGGAAACAGTCACTTATCCCAATTCTAGTCTCCTTTCTTCTGAAAACAGTTTTAAAAGTGCTCCAATTTCTGTTATGGAAACCAGAATAAAATATAGGTGGAAAGGTAAACAGGAACTGACGAAGCAGAGATGAGCTAGTCTGTAAGTTTAAGAAGCCTGGCTGAGCAGAGAAGGGGCAAGAGAAGGCACTATCTAAAAATGTTGAAAGAGGTTTTTTATATTTTAAAAATAAAAAAATGATATATACTCATGATAACACAAAGTACTGAAGGACTAACAATGAATGGCCCCAGCCTTCCACACACCTTAGCCTACTGTAATGAAGACTCAGGCTCTTTCCCCTGAAAACTATTCTGATTGTATTTACCAAGGACCCTTCATTCTATTGGCATTTTCCTCTATATTTGGTTTTGTTGGGCACCTTCTTTTTCTTGAAACTTGGGCTAATTGATTCCATGCAACTGTTCTCCCTAGCGAAGCTCCTGAACCTCTGGTTCCTTTACTCCTCTGTTGCTGTCCAGGCTCCATCCTCTCTCCCCATATTTTATATATTGCAGATCCCAGAGTTTGTCTTCATCCTCTTCCCATGGACCTGCTATTCCTCTGTGTGCTTATCTATGTTCTTAGCTTTAAGTAGGTGCCAAATATGTCAAAATGTACAATTTTAGTGTAAATCTCTCTCTTGAGCTCTAGAACCCTCTATAATCTACCTCTTGAGTAGAACAGGTTCCAAAATACAATCGGAAACCATCTTCCCATTCATGACTATTTCTCTCCTCATTGATGATCAATTTTGGTATTAATCAGTTAATTGCCAATTGAAAATACCACCTTCACCAAATCCCAAATATAGGTGTATCCATCAGACACCAAAAGAGACCCAAAACAGTGGTGCTTTAAACAAGATATAATGTATTGCGTATTTAAGATTGTGTTTCTAATAGAAAATTATTTTGTGACTTTAAAATTCACAGTTTATTATTAAATTTGATGGATTAAGCACAGCTTAATCTATCCTATTTTACAAAATTTGTCTCAAAATAGACTTCATATTTAGTTATATTCATATGCCACATTTTAGTCAACTACAGACCACATATACAATGCTGGTACCATAAGGTAATAATGAAGCTGAAACTATCGCCTAGTGACATACCCATAATAACATTGTAGCACAATGCATTGCTCATGTGTTTGTGGTGATGATGGTATAAACAAAACTATAATGCCAGCTCTATAAAAGGGTAACACATATGTGATACAGTACATGATACTTAGTAATAATGCTACTGATTTGTGTATTTACTGCATTATACTTTTTTATCATTATTTTAGACTATACTCCTACAATAAAAAGTTTATTATAAAATAGTATGTAAATTATATTGACAGTAGCCATATACATCTTGTGTTTTCCAAGTCTCTTGACTAACTCTTATTCCTTTGTGCTTGATTTCATTTCATGTTTTGTTCATCAAGTGTCTAAGAATAACAGGCCCTTACAATAGAAATAGGCTTTTGAATAATGTGTCTAAATTACCCACACACCAATTGTCTAGCTGTGTAGTAGGCTATATTACCTAGATTTTCATAAATCTGTGCTGTGATGGTCACATGATGAAACTGCCTAATGATGTAATTCCCAGAATGTATCTCTATCATTAAGTGATGCACAACTTTATTCAAAACAAAGCTAAGAAATGATTCTCTACCTGAACAAAAGGGCAAATATTCAAATACTAAGTGCTAGTTTTGATCTTTTTTTCCACACAAATTATAGGCAGGGAATTTATGGTGAAATATTGAGGAAAAGAATGAGCATAAGTAAATGTGGAAATATGATCCAAATGCTCTGCTCTTAAAGGATCCAGTTTACTTTCATCTATAATAATAGACCAGCCACTGAAAACCCTATGCAGGTAGCTATAGGTCAGACATGACTTGACAGCACCTAACAACAAACAACATAATAATAGATGGCACCATTAATGAGGACCCCTTCTATTAGGTTTGATTAAGCTTAAGTTTTCATGTGGTAATGTTTAAACATCACAATACACTACAACTTATAGATGTCTGTTTTCTGTGAAAGATGCAAAATCTCAATGGAATTCTGCAGGTTTAGTTCAAGTTTAAGTAGGAAGTTATTAGTTATCATTACTATAAAAATATATAATTCCCCAGGCACAGTGCTAACTTTAGTCTTGGAATTCAGGAATCTTAATCTTGGAAGAGACCTCAGAAATGACATAAAGGTCATGAAATGGCAAGTATAGGCCTAATATGACCTGTTAACACACTCTCTCTCTCTCTCTCTCATCATTCTGTAGCATTGTAGCATGCCACATATTCCATTCCTATCTTTTCTCATCAGCTTCATCTCACATACCTGCCTGGGTGTTTGAAGACATTTGACTATGCAACTCCAGCCAATTCAACTTACCTTCCAATTGAGCACATCTATCACTGTGTTTCAATCTTTGCTTTAACACTCTCAGCAATGACAAACAGAATGCCTATTAAAATTTCAGGCAACCTTCCTTGCTACAAAGTTTGCTGAGATTGAGCAGCAATATGATTCCCAGTAACTTCCAACTAATGATTGAGCCACATGGAACCAACCTAATGCATCTTCCACATAACAAATTTTCAGATAATTGATGGGATCTATCATGTCTCCCCATTTCATTCCAGAGCTTTTCTTCTCAAGGTTAAACACCCTCAATTTCTTTAATGTCCCTCATTTGGCATTCACCATCCTGATAATCCTCTTTTGGATGAATGTAATACCACTTGCCAATGACCCTTACAAAATGTGTTTCTGAGAGGGAACATCATGATCTACATGTGGTCTGTCCAGCCCAGGGTAGAGAGCAGCTATTAACACCATGTTCTGGGCATTATGCTTCCATTAATGAAATTGAGGGCTACATTAGCTGTTTTTTAAGCAGCTAGTAACAGGGATAAAAATGATGGTTAAAGCATGAAATGCAGCTTAACTACTTTCAAAGAAAGAAGGATGCACTTTAGAAGTTAATGAAAGTAATAGAGGTGCATTTTAACATTGAGGAAGATTCTCCTCTGTTCAAAGGACATAGGAGATTATATAAGCAAAGACACATATTTTTAAAATCTGAGAAGAATGTATAAAAACTAATGAAAGCACGAGGGTTGAGAATGATTGCTCTTTTTTCTTCTGTAATGTGGTTATCACATGTTTTATAATTTAATAAAATGGAAAGAATTCTTGTTAATCTATGCACATTACTACTCTATTCTGATATATAATATTTTATCCATTACAGTTCTGTTTGACTTTACTTACATAAAAATAATGCTCAAATACACATCCTATACTTTGTGATATACAAAGTCATCTTTAGGAATTTGGCAAGGGCAACAAATATTTTCATTTCACTCTAGCAAATAATTTCTTACACAAATTTCTTGTTTCATCTTCCCTAATTCCATCATTTCCATGTTCCCACAAGTGGCCTCTATGATCACTGACTAAGGCCTAGTCTGATTCCAGGTCATTCAGATAATGCATTAATTGGTGCTTTAGCTTTAATACTTTAGAAACAGGTGGATGGGTGCTTTCAGAGCAACAGCAGTTTTCATATTATCTCTTTTGAGTCTCTTTCTCCTACCCCTCACCTGCCCTGGGAGGTGAATTTAATGTAAAGCTAGTGGACTTTAAATCACAGAAGCTTACTTGCTTGGTATATTAGTTACTTTTCCATTTCTGTGACCAAATTACCTGGCATAGATAATTTAAAGAGGAATTAATTTGGCTCACGGTTTCAGAGGGTTCGGGCCATGTTATGGTTTGAAACTAAAATGTCTCTTATTGGTCCCGTGTTTGAATGTTTGGTCCCCAGCAGGTGGTGCTGTCCTGGGCAGCTGTGGAACTATAGGAGGTGGGACATAGCTTGCAGAAACGGGTCACTGGGGGCCTTTGTAGGTTTCACCTGGACCTCTAGCTCCAGTAATCTTTCCCTGCTTCCTGATCACTGTGATGTGAGGCTCTGCCACCTGCATTCACCCTTGGCTGCCCTGCTTCTAGGGACTGACATTGTCTGAACCATGAGCCCCTGTAGATTTTTCCTCCCATAAGTTGTTTCTGTCAGATATTTTTCCATAGTGACCACAAACTGACTAACACAGCCTATCATGAGAGGACAGGTATGCCAGAGCAGCTCAGTTCACATGGTGGACCAAGAAGCAGAGAGGAACCCCCATAGTGACCTACTTCTTCCAGCCAGATCCCACCTCCCAAAGTTTCTACAACCTCCCAAAATAGCATCACCAGCTGGGAACCAAGCGTTGGAACACATGAGCCTGTGGGGGATGTTTCATATTCAAACCATAGTACTTGAACACATCCCAAGTTTCTGGGAGGAGTCCTACCTTTTTGTATTATAATTATATGTTCTTTTGCTTACAGATCATTGAAACAATATGAGCTGCGGGCCCTACAACATTTAAATTTAACCTGTCTTTTCTTGCACACCAAGAAGCTTTTCAATTTATCTCAGTATTTTCTTAATTTTGGATGGTGGGATTCTACCTTCATCCTTGATCCTAAGTGCCGTCCCATTTTTCAAGCCAGCATCCATTTCGCTGCTGCTTCTCTGTGCTTAGAATGTGTCTCTCTTCCATTATTCTTCCACTCTCCTTGCCCAGGGAGTCTTCTCCCTTATTCTCAGCCCAAGTGGCCTCTCCAGCTCAGATGCTCAGGAATCAATAATGCCTGCCTGCTAGTTCTCAGACTAGAATGCTTGCCATGCTCTTCTTTAATTCTCAGAGGAGTACCTATGATCATTACCTCTCTTTAGCGCTCTCCTTGATCTTAGTTATTTTTCCATCTCAGGTTAGCCCTTGTGCAAATCTGAACAAGGCCCTACCTCATTCTTCCTAACCACCTTGGTCATGATGAAGAAATCTCAAAAGCTTTATGCCAAAGGAATTATATATATTTTTCTACATATTGAGAGTGAAGACACAGTTTCAACAGAAGAAGGGAGTATGGTCAAGTCAAGTGAAAGTGAGGCCATTGACAGTTTCTGGCTTTCCCTAAGACTTACCATTTGACTCCATATTCTTTTCATTTAATTTCTAGCAATATTCCCAGTGACACCAGCTTCATCATTGGTAACTCTGCCAATACTCTGCTTTCGCTAGTTTATAACATCAACTTCAATAATATTTACTTTCCATTCTGCTTTCAGGTCTAATCTGCAGATATAGTGTCTACTTGACCCTTGACAGCAGGATGCTGCAGTCACCTTACACCTCCAACCACAAATAGTGCAGTACTTTAAATACATATTATTGTTGTTGTTAGATGCTGTCAAGTCCAGTCTGACTCATAGCCACTCTCATAGGATTTTCAATGGCTGATTACTTTTTTGGGAGTGGGTTGCCAGGTTCTTCTCCCAAGCCTACAACACTTGGTGTTCACAGGCAGTCTCCTATCTAAGTACTAAATAATCCCAACCCTGCTTAGCTTCTGAGATCTGATGGGATTGGATACCACAATGGTACTGCTGCAGGTAAATACATATTAGGAGCACAATGAATGTGGATTTAACAAATCAATTACTTTCTGAACAGTGTAGCTCTAAAATAGAAAATGATAAATGAAGCTGGAGTGAGATTGTCTCCTGGGAATAATAGTTGGACATTTTGATCAGAAAGTAATCATTTAATTATCATTCAAGTTTGATAGCTATTGTCCTTTCTGATGTGTTGTAAATATAAATAACATAAACTTGAAGAATTATAAATTTTCTCTCTAACTGCAGGGTATAGCTGCTTGCATTGATATTATTTTAATATATTTTTAAAACTACATAATATATTTTAATATTGGAGCAATACATCATTCCTCATCCCCTGAAAAGTTAAGTTCCCAAAACAATCCAGATCATACATAAGATTTTATTTTGGCAACTTAAGATAATAGTTTATTGGCATTATCAGCTAAATTACAGTTATTAAAGAGTTACCCAAAGCTGTTTCAAGAGACCTGATACATTATACATATAATATGTTATACATATATGACAGACACAATGCTAAAGGGAGTTTTCTTGGAGCTTTTTGAGTACTTGAAGATGCAGAATGACTTGAGAGTGTCCATATTGTTTTTGAAGGATGCTAACAAGCTGGCATTATGTCCTGTTCTTTCCTTTTAGAGTCATGAGTGCACACATCGCCAGAGATCTCATTGGAGATTTTGTCCATAAAAATAACTCTGATGTGACTTGAAGCACAACTTTTATGAGACTCTTTGATTTGTTTCCCAAAGGTCAAGTTCAATCTTGGTGGCTTGCTGTAGGAATGTTTTAATTTTATTTAGTAATCCCTATTTCCTCTAACTGCCTTGCTCATCCCATCACCCAGCAAATAAAAATCCAAGCAGTAAAGTTTGTTAGCTGGGCATACTCTGTAAAACATGATGATTTATTCTTTCAGTGACCTTAATGATAGTTTTAGTGTAGTAAATTTTTTATTGCAGTAAATTATTTATTGCAGGAGCAGCATGTGAGTCAACAAGGAATGTGGAAATAATAATGGAGAAATTTATGTTGTTTTCCTTAACAGTCTTGTTTTGGTGTACCCGCCCCCTTGCCTGTGCTTCTAACAAAAACCTTCCATTATATGTATATGAAGTAAATGCTCAAAACAACATGGGGTAGACTGGGTTTGTAAAGAGGGGACTACACATCCCATCTCCAGGGGGCTTTACTGAGAGAGGCGCCTAGCATTCTTCACACTTCATCTAGAGCCAATTAACTCACTAGCTAACTTTCAGAGCCCCTTTTCAGCTGCTACTGTGCAGAAAGGATTATAAGTTTAACATTTTCCAGTTTATTGATATTCTTAGAGACATAAAGGCCCTCACTGGCTTGTGAAGAATAACTAACCTGGGGCCATGGGACAGAGGAATCATGAACATGAACTATTCCTTCCCCCTACTCCTTACCTAATCATTTGGAGAACAGATTGTGAGAAGTTGAAATTTAGCATCTACATGGAGTAAGTTATCCATTATTTAAAATTTTAGAAACAGATATTTTTAATATCTACTATACAGTGAAAGGCTGGGGTTTAGCTCATTTGGTAGAGTGCTTTTCCACACTCTGAGAACCCAGTTTGATCCCCAACACTGCAAAAATGTGAGAAGGATGTGGAAATCCATTCCTTAAGCAATTCTGAAACAATCAGCTATTGAAAACCCTATGAGGGTCGCTATGAGTAGGACATGACTCGACAGCACCTAAAATAACAACATGCAGTGGAAGCACGTGCTTTTAATAAGAACTCTGAAGTACACTGTAATCTCCAAATCTTTGAATCTTAGAGATAACAGATAACTTTATGATCACATTATTTTATTTTACTTATTTACTCATTTATTTGGTGACTAGTTACTCCCATTTAGTGGAAGTATTGACTTGCCAGTTTCTGTTAACCATAGTACTGGATTAGACTGGTTAGTCAGGACTATCAGTGACCTTGCCAAATAAAATGGTTAACTATAAAAAATTCTAACACTAACTAAATTCCTATCTTTTAACTAAGAAGTATTATTTCATCTTTTAAGAATCCATAATTGATGATACATTTTTGGCACCAACATCCATTATTTTTTGTTTTACATGAGTCATTTTGTTATTTCATATCAATGAAAGGAAATACCTTTTCTATTGTTTCCCAAGATCCTGAGCATGTTGCCTGACATACAGCAAGCATTCAATAAATATTTATGGTATAAATAAGTAGATGACTAAATAATTTTTTCTCAGTTTAGTGAGGTATGTTTTTATGTTTTTCAAAAGCAGCATGATTTGTCAACTTTTGTAACTTCAACATACCTGCAGATATCTTTTTGTTGTTTTTGCAGGCGACAGCTAATTTGGATGGTATAAAAAGCTACCATCACAAACATTTCCCTTCAAACATTTAGAGAAGTCATATCCATTGTCAGTTAATACACTTGCTCTGTGATCTCAGTGCTGTCTTTTCTTGTGGTTTTCCGTGCCTGTTCTGATCATTTCATTTTACATATCATTGAGGATCAAACAATTTTCTGAAAAAAAAATCTTCTAGTTGTTATAGTAAATAATTTCTAACACACACTGTGACTCTGACTTTTAAGATATCATTCCTTTTTCTTCCACATATACTCTCATATCATTTTCACTCACTTTTACCATCTTGATTGAGAAGAAATCTATGCACTTCTAGTGTTTCACATTAGATGAGTTCCATCACTCTCAGTGCAAGCATTTGTGTGTAGAAACCAAAGATCTTGGAGATCCTGGGATATTTGTGTAGAAATCAAAGACACTATCCTACTTTTGCTGCAGGCAGACTGATGAAAGGTGCTCAACGTCATTAATTATTAGACAAATGTAATTTAAAATTGGGAGAAGGACCTGGCAACCCCCTCCCAAAAATCAATCTGCCATTGAAAACCCTATGAACAGCAGAGAAGCACTGACAATCGTGTTTCTGCAGTTGTACAGAGGGTTGCTATGAGTTGGATACCGACTCAACAGCACCTAACAACAACAACAATTTAAAATCATAATGTGATACCAGTATGTACCTCTAAGAATGGTCAAAATTAAAAAACAATCAACTCCCCAACTCTCCCTATATGGATGTAGTAAAATTCTCATACATTGATGGTGGGAATGTAGAATGGTATGATCACCATATGGTAAAATGCTACAGAGGTTTCATAAAATGCTCAACATACATTTTGCACATGATCCAGCCATTCCACTCATATGCATTTATATGTGAAAAATAACATATCCATTAAAAGGTTTGTATGTGACTCCATATTAAAGCTTTATTTGTAATACCCCCAAAATGGAAACCACTGAAATATCTATCAACAAGTGAATGGATAAACAAAATCTGGTATAGTCATTCAATTGAATACTACTCAGAAATAAAACATGAACTATTGAGACATGCTACAATGTGGATAAATCATCAAATAATTATGTTGCATGATAAAAGGTAGACACAAAAGAGTAAATAGTGAATGATTTATTTATTGAAAATTCTAGACAATGCAAAATAATCTATCATGAAAGTAATGAAATCAATGGTTACCCAAAAGTGGTTGGAAATATCAGGAGAGGAAGAAGAGGGAATTTTATATAGGTATGGGAGAAATTTGCAGGATGAATTCTTTGTCCATTATCTTGATGGTGTTGATGGTTTTCATGGCTATATACCATATGTCCAAATATACCAAACTGTATATTTTAAAGAAATACAATGTATTGCATGCAATTATATTTCAATTAAGCTATCAAAATATATAGTTTAAGATATTTGTAAAAGGTTTTTAAATATATTACATCCATTCAGTTTTTATTCATGAAACTTTATGATGTGGCCTGTCACATAGGGAGTAAAATATTTTTTGTTATAAAAAAACTACTGAGAGATTAGCCAGTATATCCAATAAAATATGTGAGAGAAAAAGGAGAAGTAATTAATCAAAGGAAAAAGGAAAGATGCTAAAAGAAAATATGACTCTGATTCCAGCAATTTCTGGAAAGCAGCACCAGAGAAAGTTGGCCAGGAGTTGGGAATAAATCATATAAATGCTACAGGGCAACTCTGGTAGGAAAAAATTATAAATGACTAAAGGATTATGATACTTATGATGAAAAAGAAAATTAATTTGCCACTTATATTTTCACCTTTTTATACTTAGAAACATCTACTTTGAAAGGCAAAATAAACAATTGACAAGCAAAATTCTTAGATTTTCTTCCCAAGAATAACATGCTCTGAATATTTGTTAAAGTATTTGAATTTTGGAAATGACCATTTTGAAAGTAAAATTAGCATTTTATCAAAGTTGTAATGAACCCTAACAATGTTTCCTTATAATTGGTTTTGAGAAAATTAAGCTCACAATTATAATCATTTATGACTGAGGAAGATAAACCCATTTTGTTTGTATTACAAATTGCCTAGAAAGTTGAAAAAAAGTACTACATTTGGAGTCAGAAAGGTGATTCTCTTCCTTATATGGAAAAAAATTACACCATTTCTGGGCCAATAGCCAAGTTGTGATTTCCTGGGGTTCCAAATCATCCTCTGTATTATTAAGTAATTTAATTCAACTCTCTTCACTCCTCTCCAGCTCTGTAACTTAGCATTCTCTCTTCCCAGCACTGCAAAAATGGGAGAAAGATGTGGCAATCCACTCCCAAGGCAATCACAAAACAATAAGCAGTTGAAAATTCTGTGGGTCGCCATTAATCAGACATGACTCCATAGCACTTAACTACAACAGCAACATGTTCAGGTTAAGTGACAAACACTTTCAGACCATTTCTTAATTTTCTAAAGACTTGTTGTTGTTGTTATGTGCCATGGAGTCAGTATCCAACTCATAGCTATCCTAAAAACAACAGGCA
Source organism: Pedetes capensis (assembly GCA_007922755.1). NCBI lineage: Eukaryota > Metazoa > Chordata > Mammalia > Rodentia > Pedetidae > Pedetes > Pedetes capensis. The sequence continues at coordinate 31,393 of VMDO01018370.1, forward strand.
AAATACTATTGTCAGTGCTTCTCTGCTATTCATAGGGTTTGCAATGGCTGATTGTTTTTTGGGGGAAGGTTGCTGGGTCCTTCTCCCAAGCCTATACAGTACCTGGTGTTCCCAGGCAATCTCCCATCCAACTACTAACCAGGCCCAACTCTGCTTAGCTTCTGAGATCTGATGGGAAATGATGCCACAGTGGTATGGCTACAGGCTTTCTAAAGATAGACCAGACAAATACTGCATAAGTGATTTAAATAAAGAAAAGAAAAGTCATTGGCACAAAATTGATTTATGAGCAATATAACTATAATTATGATTAATAATGTTTTTGTCTGTTATTTCCTAAAACTCATTAAAAAAATTTTTTTTGTAGTTCTGGCGATTGAACACAGGACCTTGTGCATGCTGGGCAAGTGTTCTATCACTGGGTTGCAACCCTACCCCTTTTTATTTTTTCTTTTGAGACAGGGTGTGGCTAAGTTGTGCAGGTTTTCTCTGGCCTTGAAATCATGATCCTCCTGCCTCAGTCTCCTGAGTTGTTGGTATTATAAGCATGCACCATAGCACCTGGCTTCTCATCTGCATTTTTAAGAATACTGCCCTCAACTTATGGTGAGTGTTGCGTCAAAGTCAAACGTGCCTCATAATGTGCAAATGACTCATTTCCCTTAATTACAGATCTCTGTAGCATTCAAGCATTGTTTTATTTTGAGTCTGAAGTTATACTTTCCCCCACCAGATTCACTATAAGATATATATTCATATGAGACTTCCTTGAGTTAGTAGAGCTTAAATAGAATGCTAGAAGTAAAGTAATTAAAAAGAAATGTGTAAAGAGCCTATGGGAGGTTTTAAGAGAAAAGATTTAGAAAATCACACAGATCCATCTTGTATAATTCTATGACAGGCATATAATTTCTGGTACTGTGGCATTTTTTCCCTATGAGATGGCAAGTCATACAATTAATCTAAAACTCAAAATAGAGAACCAGTCAACCAACAAAGCTGTCAGGAATAATTTGATATTATGTTTTAAGAGCAGTTAAAGAAAGTTTCCCTTAAACTGAATAAACTAACCCCTGGGAACCTTTCCATTCAAAATAGATGTAGTTAAAGTCTATGAGATGCTTCTATTTCTAGGGAAAAATTTGGGTCTTATATCATGTGACTTCACCACCTTCCACTCTCACAATTTTCTCCATACATTTCTTACTTTTTTTTCTAGAGTTTACCTCCTGACTCACATTCTTTCTCTTCATCACAGCTGCTACCTGAACGTTCAGTCATTTCACTCTCCACATAACATATAATCACTATTTTACATGGACATATTTTTATTTGTTTCTCATGAAACAAAAACACCATTTCTGGGCCAATAGCCAAGTTGTGATTTCCTGGGGTCCCAAATCATCCTCTGTAATATTAAGTAATATTAAGTAATGTTGTATTTAATAATGACCACTAAAGCAATTAACTGGATAGGTAATAAGCATGGAAACTGATGGACTGCAACCTAAATCCTCCTATAACATAATCCAGAGATCCTTTTCCATTACCATTTTCAACTCTTCATTTTAGTCAATTCCAAATATACATTGCTCTTCTGAAACCATGATCTCACCCCTACACTCCTAATTTTCATTGGTTTTGCATTATGTTTTATAAAACCAAAAGAAAACAAAACCCTTTCAACTTCTAGCCTTTCCTTCTTCTTTATCTTTTATATAAGAAAAGATGTCAACTTTGTACCCATGTTGTCTTAATTTCTTGCTGTTTTCGCTATTGCATATTGTTAGGTAACAAATCACCTTGAAGATGAATGTATTAAAACAAAAAAATCTATTATTTTCTTCAATGTTGTGAGTTGCCTGGGTTCAGCTGGATGCTGTCTCATGCAGTTACAGTTAGATGATGATCATTACTGAGTCCACTTGAAGGTTTGAATGGTCTGGATGTCAAAGATGGCTTCTTCAATACACACATGTCTAGTGTGTCAGCTGGGCTGGCAGGCCGGGCATTTCTCTCTATGGCCAGTGTTCTCACAGCCTGTGGGTACTAAGTAGTTGGTCTTCTTACATGGTGGATTGGTTTCTCCAGGGCAAGTACTCTATGAAACCAAATGGAAAATGACAAGGATGCTTATGACCTATATTTCAAAAAAAGTCATAAAGTCATGCAGTGTCAACTCTGGTTCATTCTATTGTCATATTCAAGAGAAGGAACCCACATAAGGGTATATATGGAGATATAGTTCTTTGGACAATGCTCTTTGGAAACTAGCTACCATACCTGCTTTTATAAATCCTAGGAACTTCAGAAGCTTATGCAATTATTCTGTACTCCTTTTTGAGGCTGCCATCTTTATCACCTCCTCATTATGGTCCCAAACTTACTATCATATCTGAATTAGAATATTCACATCTACTTTAATCTTAATAATTTTTAAACAACGCTTGTGGATGACTCAATCTAGTATAATTTCTTGACTTTAGTTCTGATGATCTTTATTTCTACATTAATTTAGTTTTCTGAACATAGAGCCATAGAGCCTTGAAATGTATTAAGACCTAACACTATACTATATATGAAATAATAAACTTCAATTCATCATGATCTCTTTATAATAAACTATCTTTCCAACATCTGCAGACATAGCACCCTGGAATCCGATTCCACCTGTTCTAGGAAGCAAAGCAGGGTCAACCTGGTTAGTCCTTGGATGGGAGACTGCCTGGGAATACCAGCTGCTGCAGGCTAGGAAGAAGGACCTGGCAACCCACTCTTTAAACAATCCTCCATTGAAAATCCTATGAACAGCAGAGAAGCACTGATAATAGTGCTGGGCACAGCACAGTGTTCAGAGAGTTTCATTCTATTGTACACAGGGTTGCTATGAGTTAGACTCAACTCGATGGCACCTAACAACAACAATATCCTTCTAACTCTGTAACATGAATATACCTACGATTTGACCTCAGGAAACCTCAGGCTCTGGACTACTCTGTAATATAATTGCTCCTTTCTTTTTTCCTCTCTCTGTCTCTTTTTTGTTGAGACATGGTCTTGCTATGTGACTGAGGCTGGTCTCAAACTTGCAATCCTCCAGCTTTAGCCTCTCTAGTGCTGGGGTTACATTTATGTGCCACCATGCCCAGCTACTTTCTTCTCTTTCTAATATAGATTCCGTGCTCTGTCATTTTGGTCATTTTATCCCTTTTTGTTATTACTCTACCTTCCCTGTTCCTTTATCTTCTGTCAAAAGCCCTTATAAAACCATAACTTTGGGTTGATGCAACAGTTCTGCTTCTTTATTCTTTCACAAATGAGGACTACTGAAAAAAAGTTACAGCACAGTCTCCTCTCAGCACAAAATACCCTCTCTTGATGTCACTTCTTCTTTTAGTTACAGCCTAGTTCTGAATTTCTTATAAAAATGATGCTTTTAATAGAGAAATAAACATTTACAGCTACTACTTCAGTAGTACAAATTCAGTACAAATTCATTCCTTGTTCTTTCCTAGATTGAAAACAACTATAAATGGCCATTTTTTTATTTTTCTCTTGCTTACTGCCGACCATTCTCTCTCTTAAGAAACACCTTTATAGCTTTCATGACTTTATCTCTCCTGGATTTCATCCTCTCTCTATCTACTTTGCTTCTTAGTTTCTTTTGTGCATTCATTTTTTTCTCCCCATTCCTTTAGTATTTACATTCTCCATATCTACTTCATCAGTTCTCTTACTCTTTTTGCTATTCACATTCATGAGGTTACTTCAGCCACATTCATGGTTTCAATTACTACTTACATGCTGTATTTTTAGCCCCTGACTTCTATCCTGAACTCAAAAACTATAATCTAGTTAGTTCCTGGAAATCTCACTTCTATTTCTTACAGGAATTTTGAGCTCTATATGTTCTGAAAACACTCTGATTTTCATCTAAAGTTTATTTCTCAAGTATATTCTCTCTCTAAACAAATGGCATAAAAGTCCTGGCATTCACAGGAGTCACCTTTCACTACCCCTCCTTCCTCAATTTCTCTATTTAATCATTCCAAGTGTCCCATTTACCAATATAGAATCTTTTACCTCTGTCACACCTATTTCTGCTGATATGAGCCACTTGCAATGCCATCAAATGATAATGGTCAAAGGCATCATTCTCCTTCAAAAAGACCATGTGGTGGCCAGGACTCTAAAAAGAAGAAAGAACACCATGTCATATATATAATTTTTGTCTTAGTCTGTTTGAGCTGCCATGACAAAATGTCATAAATTTATTTTTCACGGTTCTGGAGGCTAGGAAATCCAAGATCAAGGTGCCTCCAGACTTACTACCTGCTAAGGGCTCACTTTTTGTTTTGTAGATTGTAACTTCTTGCTGGGTTGTCACATGGTGGAAGGGATGAGGGTCTCTCTCAAGTAACATTGATAAAAAAGCAATAATCTCCTACATGAGGATCCTGATATAATCACTTGCCAAATGCTTCACCTCCTAAAACCATCACCTTGGGGATTAAGATTTCAACACATGAATTTTGGTAGTACAGAAACCTTCAGCCCATAATAAATTTCAATTAAAAATTTCCTTTTTTTTTGAAAAGCAAATGACTCTCTCACTTCCTTCTTTATACTGTTGATACAATATCAGTAGCATTTGAAAACTTCCTACCCTGTAATGGAGTATCTGATGAAATATTATTATAATACTTTTACATACTACATATATTGATTCTTATTTCCTAAGAGAGAGTTTATAATCAGTATGTCATAGAAAAGAGTATTGTCTATGAAAATGAGACTATACTTGGGAAAATTGGCTAAATATCCCTTTTCCTCATGTATAATAATGTGTATTTTGTATGATTATGTGAAGATTAGACCAAAAAATGAAGGTGGAGAGGCATAGCTGCTGAATATTAATTTTTTTCATTTCTTTCATTTTCATTATTAACACTTTCCTGAATATATTCTGTATGTTAGTCTTGGACTGACCATACTGAATCTGTTTGAAGTGGGGAGAGCTGCTAAGATATTAACAGTGTGTATGCACACAGGCAAACGACAATGTTCTATACAATTTTGCTAGTGAGTTACCATCCAACATGGGACCATGAACACATTTAGGAAATCTCATATAGCCAAACTCCCAAAATATATAAATGAAAAAATAATAGTGACTACATCTTAGTGAAGAAAAAATAATAAGCTCAATATATTGATACAAATGTATATTTCATCAAATGACAGAAGGCGAATTCTTTTTGTATGTAAAAGGGAACATTGGTGAGAAGATTGTTAGCAACAGCTACATGAGAAAAGAATGACATTAATAAAGAGTAATAAAGAAATAATTGAAGGGATTCATTGCTTGTCATCTGTAAAAAAACAATACTTCTAACATAGTTAAAAATATAATCAATCAACACAAGCCGGGACATTCTCTTGGGAGAGATGAGAAACTATAGTGAAAACGTGCTAACTGTCCTAAAGAAAAGTGACCCATTGCTTAGAGCTTTGAAATACAATCTACAGGAGGTTTTTATATCACAATTGATGGTGAAATTTCCATTCCCATAATCATAGTTACCAATATAGTGGGTCTTTCTTGAAATTGTGGAGCCTCTTAATGCAGTATCTTCTGTCTTCAAAAAAAAAAAAAAAAAAAAAAAACCCTTGAGAACTAAAGGAAAAATATCCTAGTTTACTCCTACATGAATGGACACATAAGTCAAACTTTTAAAAAAGCATGACAATAAGAATTATTTAGCTTATCTTGCTATCATGGCACACCCCTATAATTCCAGAGGTTCAGGGGACTAAGGCAGGAGAATTGCAAGTTCAAGAACAGAGGCTGCCTGCACAACATAGTGAAAACCTGTCTCAAAAAACAAAACAAACAAAACAAAACCTATTATAATAATCAGAAAAGTCATTTAATGATTTTCACAAAGCAAAGTGAAGTTCATGAGCCTGTCTTAATTTGACTTAAGATTTTCCTGAAGAGAATAGTTCTTCAAAGTACCAAAATTCTTAAGAAGGTATACAAGATCATTTGGGTTTAACTAAAGCAGAGTTTAATATTATAAAGACATTTCATATGTACAGTTGTATAATCTGATAACTTATTGAAAAGGATTAAAATAATATCAGGTGATTTGTTGCATTGCATAATTGTTTAATATGCTCTTTGTCATCTGTTAACCATCCTTCTTGTAAATCTGATGATGCATAAGTAATAAATACACCTGCAGAGAAAAGGAAATACTCTAGGGAAAAGGGACAATAAATCCATTTACTTATTTCACAGTACAAGAGGGAAAATAAGTCATACTTTTAGTTAGAAAACTGTAATTTTAGAAAATATTTGCTTAGACAATTGCAATTAGTATTAAGAATCCATGAGTTGAAACATTTCTGCTGATGTTTGAATTATAGGACTATATCTAATTAGGAAGAAGGACATAGCTAACCTACTCCCAAAATGATTGTTTTGTGGTTAGGTGCTGTCTAGCTGGGTCCAATTCATAGTGACCCTACATACAACAGAATGAAATACTACCCAACACTGTGCCATGAATACAATCTTATTATGTTTCATAAACATTATACATTGATATTCAGAGGATTTTCAGTGGCTGACTGCTTTCAGGATTGCTTGGGAAGTGGATTATCATATCCTTCTCCCATTTTTGTGGTGCTAAGACCAAATCTAGGGTCTCAGAGAATGCAGAGCAATACCTTATCAACTGAGCTAAATCCCAGCCTCCCCGCAAAAAAATTAGCCATTGAAAACCCTATGAATAGCAAAGAAACACAGTCAGATATTATTATTCTTGTTAGGTGCTATAGAGGGAGTCAGGTCTGAATCATAGAAATCCTCATAGAGTTTTCAATTGCTCATTGTTTCAGGATTGCTTCAGGAATGGATTGCTACGTCCTTCTGCCATTTACACATGCTGGGGATCAAACCCAGGGAGCACAGAACAGCACTCTACCAACTGAACTAAACCCCACCCCACTGTGAGTGCTGGAAAATTAGCTACCCAGGTTGTAAAGCACTCAAAAGATGACTGGGGAAGAGTTGCTTCCTCAAAAAGTGTATTAACTTAATGAAGGGAGTGGAATAAAGTAAAGCACCAGGGACCTCCATTTGCTGATGTGGCATGATTCAAAATGAGAAGGAGCAACTATATACATGCATAAATAATTGGAATGTGGAATATATGTAGTATGAATCGAGGAAAATCAGGAGTGGTCAAAAGAGAAATGGAGTGCACAAACATTGATATTCTAGGCACCAATGAGCTAAAATGGATGGGCATGAGCCATTTTGAATCAATAATCATATGGTCTGCCTGCAGTCTTTCCACTGTGGTGTCTAATCCAGTCAGATATCAGAAACTAAGCAGGGTTGGATCTGGTTAGTACTTGGATAGGAGACTACCTGGGAACACCAGGTGCTGTAGGCTTGGGAGAGGGATTCAGAAGCTCATTCCTCCAAAACAATCAGCCACTGAAAACTCTGAATAGGAAAGAAGCACTGACAATGTGAGTGCCTCTAGCCATACCACTGTACGTGCCACTGAAAACTCTATGAATAGCAGAGAAGCCCTATAGTGTTTCTCCTTTTGTACAGAGTCACTATGAGTTGGACACTGACTCGACAGCACTGAACAACAACAAAAACAAAAATCATATGGTCTACTGTGTCAGGAATGACAGATTAAAGAGAAATGGAGTTGCATTCATCATCAAAGAAGACGTGTTGAGATCTGTCCTGAAGTACAATGCTGTCAGTGATAGAATAATATCCACATGCTGACAAGAAAGGCAAGTAAATATGATTATTATTCAAATGTATGCACTCACCACTAAGGCCACAGATGAAGATAGGGAAGATTTCTACCAATTTCTGCAACCTGAAATAGATCGAGCATGCAATTAGGGTATACTGATTATTACTGGTGACTAGAATACAAAGCCTGCAGCTGTAGCCCTGTGGCATCCGATCCCATCAGATCTCGGAAGCTAAGCAGCGTCAGGCCTGGTTAGTACCTGGATGGGAGACCACCTGGGAACACCAGAAGCTGTAGGCTTGGGAGAAGGACCTTGCAACCCCCTCCCAAAAATCAATCTGCCATTGAAAGCCCTATGAACAGCAGAGAAGCACTGACAATAGTATTTCCCCTGCTGTACAGAGGGTCACTATGAGTCGGATACCGACTTGACGGCACCTAACAACAACAACAAGAATACAAAAGTTGGAAACAAAGAAGAATGCTCGGTAGTTGGAAAACATGACTTTGCGACAGAAATGACACTGGAGATCACAAAGAATTTTGTCAGACCAATGACAAATACATCTGTTCACCAACATAAATGGTGACTATACACATAAAAGTCACCAGATGGGACATACAGGACCCAAATTGACTATGTTTTTGGAAAGAGATGATGGAAAAACTTAATATCAAAAGATAGAACAAGACCAGGTGCTGATTGTGGATCAGACCATCAACTGCTCATATGAAGGTTCAAACTAAAAGTGAAGAAAATTAGAACAACTGCATGAGAGCCAAGGTATGTTGTTGAATATATCTCACCTGAATTCATAGACCACTTCAAGAACAGATTTAATGCATTAGACACTAATGATCGAATTGAGGCATGACATCAAAGATATCATTCATGAGGGAAGCAAAAGCTTATTTAAAAAGATAGGAAAATAAATGAAAGACCAAATTATATGTCAAAAGAGACTCCAAAACTTGCCCTTGAAAGATGAGCAGCTAAACTAAAATGAAGAGATGACAAGTTAAAGCATTAAACAGAATATTTCAAGAAGACCATCTCAAGAAGACCAAATCAAATATAATGACATATGCCTGGAGCTGGAGATAGGAACCCTAAAGGGAAGAGTATACTCTGTTTTTCTCAAGCTTAAAGAATTGAAGAAAAAAAATCCAATCCTTAACAAGCAATAGTGAAGGATTCTACAGGGAAAATAAGAAACAAAGTGGGAAACATCCAAAGAAGATGGAAGGAATATAAAGAGTCATATACCAAAAAGAAGTGGTGGATGACTAACCATTTCAAGAGGCTGCATATGATCAGGAACAAATGGTATGAAGGAAGCTGCCTTGAAGAAACTGACAAAACACAAAGCTCCGGAAATTGATGGAATACCAATAGAGATGTTTCAAAAACAGATGCAGCATTAGAGATGCTCACTTGTTTATGCCAAAAGATTGGAAAATAGCTACCTGGCTGACTGGTGAGATCAATATTTGTGGCTATTCCTAAGAAAGCAGATCCAACAGAATGTGGAAAATATTGAATGATATCATTAGCATCATATTCAAGTAAAATTTTGCTGGAGATCACTCAAAAGTGACTACATTAGTACACAGACAGGGAACTGATAAAAAATCAAGCCAGATCCAGAAGACGGCATGGAACCAGAGGAGGACATCATTGCTGATATTAGGTGGCTATTAACCAAAAGCAAAGAATACCAGAAAGATGTCTGTCTATGTTTTATTGACTATGCCATGGCATTTGACTGTGTGGATCATAGCAAATTATAGACAACATTGTGAAGAATGTGAATATCAGAGTGCTTAATTGTATTCATGAGGAATCTGTACATGGCTAAGGAGGCAGTCATTCTAACAGGACAAGGAATCACTGCCTGGCTTAAAGTCAAGAAGGGCATGTGTCAGGGCTGTATCCTTTCACCATCCCTCTTCCATAACTATGGTGAGCAAATAATCTGAGAACCTGGACTTTATGAAGAAGAACTCGGCATCAGGATTGGAGGAAAACTCATTCACAACCTGCATGATACAGGTGATACAACTCTGCTTGCTGAAAGCGAAGAGAATTTGAATTACTTTCTGGTAAAGATCAAAGAATACAGCCTTTAGGATGGATGGCAACTCAACTTCAACAAAACAAAAATCCTTCCAATTGGGTTAGTAAGCAGCTTCATGATTAATCAAGAAAAGACTGAGGTTGTCCAAGATTTTGCTTTACTTGGTTCTATAATCAACACCCATGGAAGGAGTAGTCAAGAAATCAAAATACACATTGTATTGGGAAAAGATGTTGCAAAAGACCTCCTTAGATGTTGAAAAGTAAAGATGTCACACTGAACACTAAGGTGCCTGACTCATGCCATATTATTTTCAGTTGTATCATACGGTGTGAAGCTGGACATTGAATAAAGAAGACAGGAGGAGAGCTGATGCTTTTGAATTATGGTGCTACAAACAAATGTTGAATATAACATGGACTGCCAGAAACCTCAACAGATCTGTCCTAGAGGAAGTGCAACCAGAGTGCTCCTTGGAAGCAAGGATGTCTACATTGCATCTTACGTATTTTGGATATATTGTCAGGATGGACCAATCCCTGAAGATGGACAACATATTTGAGGATTCACAGATGAACTAAAAAATGGAAGACCCTCAAGTAGATGGATTGACACAGTGACTGAAACAATGGGCTCAAACATAAAAAGGATTATGTGCCTGGCACAGAATCAGGGAGTGTTTGGTTCCATTGTACATAGGGTTGCTCTGAGTCAAACCCAATGTGACAGCACCTAACAGCAACATAGGGTACTTGTGCCTGAAATCTTATTTCTGTAGTTTTTATCATGTGTATTATTTATATTGTGATTATATCTAGATATTACTGTTTTCAGAATTACTGTTTCCTTTTTCTCAGTCTTGTTATTTTATATTTTAGAATTACTATATAGTTTGTTCCAAATATGATATTAAATAGGTAAACTGATGTAACAATTGTATGAGTTGTTCACCAAGATTTAGAAAAATATGCTCTTCTTCTAAAAAGCTATCTCAAAATCAACTTGTAATTTAAACTTAGCTGTATCTTGGGTTTGAGAGAGAAGGGGCGGGCTATTTGGAATTTCTCTTCCTCAGCTACAAATCCCAGATCAATAATCCAATA
>VMDO01018371.1:0-42359 GCA_007922755.1 Pedetes capensis
GGGTGTTTTAGTGGAGCTGAATGAAGCACTGTGACTTGAGGAAGGAGAGCAGGATGAAGAAGGAGGCAGAGGCCAGATCTAAGAGGTGGGTCCAGGAAAGAGTTCAACCTCTACTGCAGGAGCTACTGACATTTATTAGAGGATTTTAAGCCATCGTCATAGGAAAATTCCATTGTGGTGATACTGTGGAAGGTAGATTGGAATGAGGCAAAAGAGGATGCAGGGAGGATATTGTGATTCAGATGAGGACAAGTGTCCTCTGCGTCAGAGCTGAAGGAGCAGGGATCAGACTGGATGGACAGGAGGGTATTCTGCAGACACACTTGTCATGAGTATGCAAAGGATTAGCCATGGAGCCTGGGAGAGGGAGAGGTGATGTGATGCCCTTCAAGCTCTCTGGCTTGGGCAACTGCAAGGGTGGAAGAGAGAACATGGATCCATTGAGACTGACGTCCAGGAGGAGGACAAGTTTGGGAAACAGCTTGATGTGAATATCTAGCTTTCTCTGAGATGTAGGTGAATTCTTGAGCTTCTCACTTCTTCAGAGTCCAACTGTTCTATATCTAACCTATTATTTATAACTTCAAGAGGCCCAGAGACATAAGCTTCAAGGTATAAAGGATGTTAAAAATCATTTAGTTCAAGCTTTTCTCCTTTGTCCTAAATCCCTGGCAGTGGGCATGTGGCTTCTGCTGAGAACCTCCAGGGATGACTTTTTAATCTCACAAGGCCTTTCAAAGATTTATAAATAGGAAGGCATCAGTTTCTTACCCATGGGAAACAGTCCCACCTGTCTTTCCCAGCCATGACTGTTGCCTGGCATTTATTCTAGCGATATAAATTATACATCAGATGACACAACATTGGATCTGGCTCTTTGTGTTCCCCAAATCGCAAATATGGAGAAAAAGTTTTAAACAGCCCCAAATACCCATAAAATGAAAATGGCTCTATTTGTTCTACATGTCTTAGAGAGCAGATGGCCAAGTGGAAGAATCAAAACAGAAATCTCTCTCAAGGAGTAGTCAATGATAACTTCTCAGAGGATACACCATGAATATATTTTGTAGTCAGTATTGATTAGAAATTGAATTTGGATGGTGGTAATGGAGACTTAAAACAAAAGTGGATTAAACAAATCTGGAGTATATTTTGTATCACTTAATCTAGGAACAGGGTGGGGTGGTACACGCCTACAATCCCAGTACTCAGGAGGCGGAGGCAGAAGGATTGTGAGTTTGAGGTCAGCCTGGGCTATATAGTGAGACCCTGGCTAAAACAAAACAAAACAACAACAACTACAACAAAAATCTAGGGACCAGCAGACAAGGGTGGGCATGGTGACCTAACAGTATAATCAATGTCTTGGGACTCTATTTGTTTGTTTGTTTGAGGTACTGAAGGGCTGAACCCAGGGCCTTGCATCCACTTTGCAAATGCTTGACCACTGAGATGCACCTCTAGCCCCCATTTAATTTTTTAAATTGAGACAGAGTCTCAATTATGTAGGCTGCCTCTGGTCTCTAACCTGCCATCCTCCTACCTCTGTCTCCGGAGTTTCTGGGATTATAGGTGTGTATCATCAAGCCCAGATTTGTCCTAGAGTTCTTATTTCTTTGTCATTTACTGTCCTCTGTGTGGCTTCTATCCCTCCTTGTGATCAATGATGGTTGGTGGATGTATCAAGGCATCTGCCTCCCAGACAGAAAGATGGTGAAAGGAGGTGGGGTGGGCAAAGAAAGGTGGGCCTCCCAGATGGATCAGGCATTTTTAAATGTTTTCCAACATCCTCCAGAAATGCAGCTGGGAACATTTAAAACCTCCCAAGATGAAATCTTGGTTCTATTTTCAAGGAAGAAAGGACAATGCATATTATTAGCTTACCAACAGTCTCTGAAACTTGGCCAGGTAGACAGGCATCATGTCCCCAAATGGCTTATCATTTTAAAGCATAGGAGGAAATGATTCAGGGTAATTCAGAAGCATGTGTACAACTCAGCCTGGATTACTTTCAAGAGTATAAGCAGGAAATAAAGGAAATAATTTTTTCCAGCAGGAATCTGGGTTAAAAGGAGGGTTTGGTCTTCATATTTTGATAAGTTATGCAATTTGTTCCCCCTCTCCCCCTGATATGCCTACTACACTGGTCTTGAAGAAAGATGGTGAATTGTAGAGGCATCAGAACTTTAAATTCTCCTAGGTCTGGATTCCTTTCCCAAATGTAAGTTTTATTTCTGGTACATGTAGTGTGTGCAAAAGGCCAGGTAAAGAAGTTTGCCAGTTCTCATGTTTTTGTAGCTCCATGTATGAAACCTATTAAGATATGAAATCCAACACAGCTATCTCAGAGGGTAGTCCAGGTATGAATTGATAAACTTTCCTTTCTTGCCTTCTTGCTCTGGGAATATAAATTACTCAGTATTAGAAAATGTGTCTTACTTAATTTTATATCTCTCAATTGACAGTTGATGAATGAAAAAATGATCGGTTAAATGTTAATATATATACATATATATGTGTGTGTGTGTGTGTTATGTTGTTGTTGTTAGGTGCTGTTGAGTCAGTATCTGACTCATAGACACCCTACATACAACAGGCAAAACACTATTTTCAGTGCTTCTCTGCTGTTCATAGGGTTTTCAATGGCGGATTGTTTTTTGGCAGTGGGTTGCTGGGTCCATCTCCCAAGCCTACAGCACCTCGTGTTCCAAGGCGGTCTCCCACCCAAGTACTAACCAGGCCTGACCCTGCTTAGCTTCTGAGATCTGACAGGATTGGATGCCACAGGGCTACAGCTGCAGATATACATACATACATACATATATATTGCATCCACTTTGCAAATGCTTGACCACTGAGATGCACCTCTAGCCCCCATTATATATATATATATATATATATATACATATATATAAAAAAATATATATTTATTTTTATATATTTAAGTGAATATATATTTATATATTTTATATATATATAGTTAAGTAAATATATACATATATATGTATGTTGTTGTTGTTGTGTGCCGTCAAGTCGGTATCCGACTCATAGCGACCCTCATAGGGTTTTCAATGGCTGAGTGCTTCGGAATTGCCTTGGGAGTGGATTGCCAGGCCCTGCTCCCATTTTTGCGGTGCTGGGAATTGAACTCTGGGCCTCAGAGACTGCAGTGCAGTGCTCTACCCACTAAGCTAAATCCCAGCCCATATATATGTATATATTTACTTAAATGGCCACCTGGCATTTATAGAGTGATCATGCTGGGAGCCAGTGGGAACCCATCGATATTTGGACCTAAATGGACTTGAGTTAGAATCCTCACTTGGTCACACAGCATCTGAACCATGTCAACCAGATTAATCTCTCTGCTTTTCAGTTTCTTCATTTTCAAAGTGGAGATAATAATACTATTATATGGGAATACCACTAGGTGCAAATCACATAACACAGAGATTCAGACATAGTAGGTAAGTAGTAAGTGTTAGAAATCATCACAATGTCTTTGCAACACAGGTATTCTGAACCAAGAGAGACCATTTCCTGCCCTAATGCACATCAACAAAGACCAATGCCAACACAACGCCAATACCAAGTCATTCTCAAATGAAAGCATGTGCAGCTGCCTCACTATTTCTTTAAGAGCACTGAAGTTAAGTCTTCAATGACCAAAGACCTAGAAGTGTATTTCTAGAGGAGTGATTCCTAAACATTGTTCAGTGGGAGTTTGGCGGTGCTGTGGTGGGTCATGGAGCAGAAGATGGCATGTGGCAAGGAAAGAGGCAGAGGGGACCTCCCTTCACTTGTCCAACAGTGCAGTGACATTTTAATCAGTTTTATAGTTAAGTGCTTGGTTTACTTCACTAGAGAAGCTGCTGCTATTATAAAAACCTTCTTTTGTCCATTTGATTTGTTGGCAGAAATTTGTTATTTACCTTACTATGAGTTTTCCTACTCACTGTATTGAAATGAAAATGGATTCATTTTGCTTTAATTGTTGTTTGACATAGAGACAGATTCACAGTTTGAAATATGTCCATGTACATGAGATAGCCCCAAGGAACTAAATTTCATTAACTAGATTTTTTTCAAGGCTTTTTTTAAAAAAATGTCCAAATTATCTTAAACAGATGGCCATTCAGGGTTTTTTTTTTTTTTTTGATATCAAATGGAAAATTTGTTATCTACCTTCCACAAAGTTAAAAGGTATTTTAAAGAAGGGCTCCCATATGGGGCCGGTAGGAAGACACATCATCACTGAGAGTGAAAGAGTTTCTCTTCCTTTACAGGAAGGCTCGAGATACACAGCAAAGGGTGGTTCCTCATAGATGGCATTTTTGTGTGTGGAAGGAACACTGAGTGAGTACTTTGGCACTTAGTAGCTATCTTCCTACCTAACGGCATAGCCCTTGCTTCTGGTATGCAATGATCTTGTCAGCAATGGTCCAGGGTGGCAGAGCCCTCCTGTTTCATTCACCCTCAACTCAGGGGATTAACACATTGCTACACCTTGTGAATTACTGTTCTGCATTCAGCAGGGTTTCTTGCCAACCACAGGTCCAGGCCCCCTGCTACTGCTATGCAATCACAGCAGACACATCTTTGTTTCAACAACAATCATAATAACCCCATCCAGAACTTGTTCATGGCTGTTTATTGGTTCTAAGCTCTTTCTTATTTGTTAACTCCTTTATCAACAGTGATATTTTGACAGCAGAAATTTTGTTCTCATGTGGTTATAGATGAAATAACTAAGGTACCATAGGATTAAATGAAGTCCTCAAGACTACTTTGCCTGTTTCCTGGGGTCTACAGACCACTAAGAGGACTCCACTCATATGTCAGAGCTGAATCTTATTTAAAGGAAAAAAAATCCTATACATAAGTTGATATATAAAAAACTTAGCAAAGAAGGGATAATATAAAGAGTAGAGAGAAGGACTGCTTGCAGCCGTACCACTGTGGCATCCGATCCTGTCAGATCTTGGAAGTTAAGTAGGGTCAGGCCTGGTGAGTACTTGGATGGGAGACTGCCTGGGAATACCAGGCGCTGTGGGCTTGGGAGAAGGAATCTGCAATCCATTCTCAAAAAATGATCAGCCATTGAAAACCCTATGAATAGCAGAGAAGCACAATAGTCTTTCATCTGTTGTACATAGGGTCGCTATGAGTCGGACACCAACTTGACAGCACCTAACAACAACAACAAGAAAGAAGGAGGCCGGGAACTAGCAAAGGGAAAGGAAGATTGTGGAAGGTGGGATGGGGAGGAGAAATGATGTAGAGGAATAAAGGGGAAGAGGATAATCTTGATGTAAATGATGCAACTTCTTGAGTACATGGGAAAAATAGGGGAATAGAACCTAAATATGCACATGAGTTTTACTACATATTAGTTAAAAGGTTCTGTAAACCTTGTAAGTTGATAAAAGTATAAGCAAAAATGATGTAATAGTTGCATAATGGAAAAAGCCAATGCTGTATTACTCTGTGCCCCACCAACATTTACCAATAAAGGGAGAAAATAGAGCACTCCAGAGACACCAGATTTGCATTTTGTGGCTATTCAGGTTGTGTAAGTGCCCAGATCAATTACTGCTGAGTCATATAGGCATTAAATGGCTTGTTCATCACAGTTGACATGCACATTTTGAAAGAGCCAGATAGGCAACCTTGACAAGTTCCACGAAGTTGCTAATTAGATATTCAAAAGAAACAATTGTCTGTCAATTAAATATTAGTCACTGGTCCCTTCAAAACAAATTGAATGACTAAATAACATACAATTTTACAACTAATGGTTCTGACATAACTGAACCTTGAGGAGAAATTAAATATTAATAAATCACCTAGTAAGTAAGTCTCCCAGTATTTACTAAATCATTACTTAAAATTCTATTCCTAAGATTCTCAGAGGTCAAAGACCTTGACAAACTATGCTTTCTGTAAAAATTGTTATTATCTGGTCTTGGGAACCAAAGAAACCAGGAAAGCATACAAATCCTCACATTTTTGTTCACTATAAAATGTCTGATCTCCTCTGATCCCAGAAGCTAAGCAAGGTTGGTCTTGGTTAGTCCTTGGATGGGAGACCACCTGGGACTATCAAGCACTGCAGGCTAGGGAGAAGGACCCAACAGCCTACTCTTGAAATAATCAGCCATTGAAAACCCTATAAATAGCAGAGAAGCACTGTCAGATATGTTGTTGTTGTTAGGTGCCGTTGAGTCAGTATCCAACTCATGGTGACGCTCATAGGGTTTTCAACGGCTGACTGTTTCGGGATTGCCTTGGGAGTGGATTGCCAGGTCCTTCTCCCATTTTTGCAGTGCTGGGAATTGATCTCAGGACCTAAGAGACTGCAGCGCAGCGCTCTACCAACTGAGCTAAATCCCAGCCCCACTGTCAGATATAGTGCCAGCCATAGCACAGTGTCAGGTAGTGTTTTTTCTGTCGTACATAGGGTTGGCTCTTAACAACAAAGAACTCATGAAAATAAAACAATCTGGAGCTGTAAGAAAACTAAAATCATTTCATAGTGACAAAATTTTGGAGTTGTGCAGAATGCTCTTTGCAGCAAAGACAGGTTGATTGACCAGTACAAAGTTGCACTATGTTGAATATGAAAATCCAACATGACTTTTCAGGTGCAAATTTTAATACAGTGCACTATTTCTCTTGCTCGAAGGAGCAATAAAAACATTATAAGCATTACTACCATCTGCAATGGTCTGCAGCCATAGCCCTGTGGCATCCGATCCCATCAGATCTTGGAAGCTAAGCAGGGCGGGGCCTGGTTAGTTCTTGGATGGGAGACCGCCTGGGAACACCAGGTGCTGTAGGCTTAGAAGACAGACCCAGAAACCCACTCCCCAAAATCAATCTGCCATTGAAAACCCTATGAACAGCAGAGAAGTATTGACAATAGTGTTTCACCTGTTGTAGGTAGGGTCACTATGAGTCAGATACCAACTCCATGGCACCTAACACCACCACCATCTGTTATACAAATTTCATTCTTCTTTTTCTTTATTACTTTAAACTCATTGCCTCTGAAACTAGCATAGTCAATTGGAATGAAGTGGCAATAACAAACGTCACACCCAGAGGGTACCTTAAAAGTAAACAATTGTGGATTAGAATCTCTTACTAGTCATAGGAAAAGAGGGAAAAGTCATGACTTCCCTGGGCCTAATATCCTCATCTGTAAAAAGGAAAGCAGCAAAACTGATGCTGGTACAATTGTTCAAGTATTTTTCAACAGCCCTCTGCTATGAGAGACCCTAATGATGTGTCAGTGTCTATTCCAGGGAGATAACATAGGGCAGACTCTGACCTCAGAGAACACATGGTTTAGTAGTAGAAACACATAAGTAAGGAAAACAGTTCCAATCTTACCTCCTAATCCCAATTCCTCCTTCAGATCTCACAAATAGTTTCATCATCTCGGTACCAGTCAGGATTTTTCTTTTAAATGGAAATGAGGGTGAGGAGTAGGAGGAGGGAAGCTACCTGCCTAGAGTACAACATTCTCCCTCGGAGGGCCACCAATCAGCAGCTGAGAGTAGGTACCTGTTTAACCTTTGCAGGCTGATATCTTCCCACCTCACTGTCACCATGCTCTGTACGGAACCTGGCTTCACAGCACTCAGCAGAGTTTGGAATCACTCATTGAGCTTGGCCATTATGTGATTGATGGCTGCCTCTGCCTCTAGAGTATAATCTCTTTATTAGCAAGATCCTAGATGGTTTCCTAACCACAGTATCCTTATTGCTTGCAACCAGCACATTGGGGTGCTCCATACAGAGGGTGCAAAAAGTGTATACACATCTTGGGACAAAACCTTTCCATTTTGTTGTTTTATGAATGCATCATCTGCTTATATTCATTTGATTAACACGTGTTTGAGTGAATGTCATTCTATGCATTGCTACTGTAATTAGGTCCAACTTCAAAACGTAATATGTTAATAACATCTCTTAACATAAGTATGCATTTTTTGGTATCCCCTACTCTTGATATTTTTCACTGTTATTGTTAGGTGCCTTGGAGTCAGGCCTGACTCAGCAACCCTATGGACAACAGAATAAAACACTCCCTGACACTGTGCCATGCCCAGCACTATGTCAGTGCTTCTATGCTATTCATAGGGTACTTAATGGATGATTGGGAGGGGACTGGTCTGCCCAGTCCTGTTCTCAAGCCTACAGTACCCACTATTCATAGGTAGTCTCCCATCCAAGGACTCTGCTTATCTTCCAAGATCAGAAAAGATCAGACACCAGGGTGGTATAGTATAGATGTATTTGTCATATGAAAGACTAAATGAGGGGACAAATTAATGAATGATAGAAAACAATTACTGTGATCTGGATTTTTCCCCCTCCAAATTCATATACTGATTCACTAACCCCAAAGTGGTGATATTAAAAGGTAGAGCCTCTGGGAGGCAAGCTGATCATAAGGGTGCAGCCCTCCTGAATAATAAAGAAAAAGAAGAATGAAATTTGCATTCCAGATAGTAGTAATGCTCATAATGCTAGTTTTTGTTCTGTGGGTCCAGAGAAATAGTACTCTGCATTGAAAACAGCATCTGGAAAGTTATCAAAAGTCCTATTTAAGAAGGCCTCAGATTGCTACCTTGTCTTTTCCACACTGTGAAGACACAGCAGGAAGGTAGCTATATGCACCAGACCCTTACCAGACACCAAATCTCCTGGTTCCTTGATATTGGCCTTGCCAGCCTCTGGAAATGTTAGAAATAAACATTTGTTGTTTATATGCCACAACCAAATGAGGAATTAAAAAGACCTGAGAAATTGTGGGGCTGAGGAACTGCACAAGAACAGAAAGAGGAGATGGAGAGCTGTGGATGGACCCCAGCAATAGGAGGCCAACCCACCAGAATTTCACATTGATGTTGGGTGGGAGGGAGCTGATTTTTGACTTGCTGGAGTTGAACTGCATGTGGGACACTCTAATAAAGGTGTCCAGTAGGTCGCTAGAGTGCCTGGTTTTAGGATTAGCAGAGAAGACTGGCTGGAGACATGGAGCTAAGAGTGAGCTGCTCACAGATACATGGTTGTGAACCAAGAGTTGCATGCGATTATCTAGGGAGAGGTACAGAATGATGGGATGGAAAGTTAAGAAGCTCCAACATCAAGGAAGTGAATAGGAAAGTTAGTAATAAGTGTGCCTGAGAAGAAGAGTATGTAACTGGCACTAGACTATATCATAGGGATTCAGCACTGAATCAGGTGCCACCCCAGACTTTGTGAAGTTCACAGCCAGCTGGCAAGAAAGACAAGGAAGTCAACAGTAGGGCAATATGAGGCAGGATAGACGGGCTGGTAAAGGGTAATGCAGGCAGAGGAGGGTGTCAAGAAAATATGTATATATGGGCTGGGATTTAGCTCAGTTGGTAGAGCACTGCTCTGCAGTCTCTGAGGTCCTGAGTTCGATTCCCAGCACCGCAAAAATGGGAGAAGGACGTGGCAATCCACTCCCAAGGCAATCCCGAAACAATCAAGCATTGAAAACCCTATGAGGGTCCCTATGAGTTGGACTCGACTCGACGGCACCTAACAACAACATACGTACATATATATATATATATATATATATGTATATATATATATATATATATATATGATTATAAAGGGTATCTTTCACTACACCCAAAACTCTTTTAGCCATGAGAAGACTTTTGACCCAAAGAAGCCAAAGCCATTTCTTTAGCCAAAGTCACTGACAAAAATCCATAGCAAAAATAGAATGAAAATTTGTGGTTTCTATGTTTTTAAGAAAATGTTCTTACATGGTTTCAAAAATATCTCTAACTGGCCATCAGCACAGTTCCATTGGCTGAGATGGCTCGGGCAGGGTCCCAAGAGCTGAATGTGATGTCATCATTCACTTAGTAAGAGACAAGGACAGTGTCTCTACCTCATAAATAGAAAAGGTGAGGCTTTGTGCTCATCGATTGCTGACCACTTGGAGCCATGAACCCCTTCTCAAAGGAGCTGCCAAACACCAACAGGCCTGGAAGGATCACCAAAGGAATGTGAGAGATTTTGACTTTGAGCTTAGAAAACAAAAATATTGCTCTCACTAATTTTGATTCTTGAACTAACTGATACCAGCAAACTGAACAAAGAGGGATAATACTTCGCAGAACCAGACAGGAGACATTCTTATAACCTATCTTCAACTTTGTAAAGACTGTTCTAATTAACCACTTTGGGTTCTCATACTTAAAATTAAGTGTCAGTTTGATTTTTGGCAGTCTACAAATAAACTGGTCCAGTTAAGGTATAACCTGAACTTTACATGACAGAGTTTAAGCTGCATGAAATGGCAAACTAAGCAGTTACTGAGTTTTTATGCTCAGCGCAGTCAACATGCTTTATTCAAGGTCCTCCGTGTATGATGGGGCAGCCCAGCCCCCTGGATATGGAGCGCCAGGAGTCCCATCAAAGGTGGGGGCACTTCTTGCAAGAGCTGAACCTGTATGGAGCACATGGGGAGCATCTTTCAGGAAGGCTGTCACTGAGACCTGGAATGTGAAGCCAGGAAGGGATTTCAAGTGTGACACAAAGCAATGCACTGAGCTGGATACTGGGACTCAGCCAGGACGCTTAATAGCAAGGAAGGGAGAGAATGATAGAATGATGCCCGTGTTAGTACTTGGACTTAACTTTGGGTGGATGGGCATAGGCCATTTAAAATTTGGGGGCGTGAATGAATACTCATGGATAATTCAGGTTTATAGCTTTTAATTTTTAATTAAATCATCTGGATAATTAACTTGATTTTCTCCTCATATTATCTAATAGATTTATTACCATATGTGTAGTAAAAGCTGAGCAGTTGTGGCTTTCTGCAGGAAACGCATCACAGGATAGTTTCTGCTGTATTTCTTCCTATTTTGAATAGAGAAACTGATTTTCTCATTGGTTTCTCATTCCCTGTCATGACTGCATGACCGGCAGGGAGGTTGGGGGAAAGGACACGGTCATGTCATATTCATTCATTACTTTCATTTAAAAATGTGGAGTTCGGAGCTGTCCAAGTGCCAAGTGCTGAGCTAGATGCTAGGGACATGAAGATGAATATGATACATTTCTTAACCCTCAGGGGCTCACAGTCTGGTGGGCACGTGAGAGTGTTTGACAGTGCCGTTAGCAGGGAAAACATAGCATGTAGCAGTGTGCCAATGAAAGGAACTTGGCCTTGCCCAAGAGCCTTATCTGCCCAAATTACCCATTTGGAGCCCCAGGAGAGTGTCTCAGTTTTTAGCAGGGGTCACTGTGAACAGAGTAATGGAGTTCCCAGAACATCAGACCAGCATGGCCCTGCCCAAGAGGAGGCAGATACTCTCTCTTGTCATGTTGCCAGGTTATCATGTAGGGGATGGATTCAGTTTGTGATAAGACATTGCTTAAATAAATGACCTCCTAGTCTTCCCCAGGGTCCTTTATACTCTCTTTACCAGGAAGATTCACGACCATCTACTATGTCTTCTAGATCTGATCTTCCCTTTCATGTAAATCCTATAAGAAATCTACTGTTTCTTTGATGTTTCACCATTAGAAGTCTGTACTAAAAAGAATGAGAGAAGGACCAGGCAACCTACTCCCAAAAATCAATCCACCATTGAAAACCCTATGAATAGCAGAGAGGCACTGACAACAGTGTTTCGCCTGTTGTACGTAGGGTTGCTATGAGTCAGATACTGGCTCGACGGCACCTAACAACAACAACAGCAACTAAAAAGAAGCTAAGACTTGCATTTGTGCAAAATATTTACTGAATTTTGTGCTCTGTATGGAGTCTGAGAGCCAGGTACAAACCTCCTCAGCCTCTGTGCTGCAGTGATAAACTCCCTCCCCAAATCTATTCATTGCAGCAATAACCTATCAGTTTCATACACAGCTGTGTCCGAGGACCCAGTGGGCTGTCAACAAATATTTGGTGGACAATTTACCTACTTAATTAACTTTCCCATTCTTCCTAACACAATCCTCACTTTTTTGAAGGACAATAAATTATAATCTATTTTTCCCCTCATTTCTTGTGGATAGAGTGGCTGTGTGTCACAATTCTGGTCCCTAAAATACAAGCACAATTTTATTTATTTATTTATTTATTTATTTATTTATTAATTATTTATTTATTTATTTGTGGTAATGGGAGTTGAACCCAAGGTCTTGTGCTTGCATGCTCTGCAAGTGCTGGACCACTGAGCTGCCACCTCCAGCCCATTTCTCTTTTTTTACTATTTGAGACAGGGTTTCACTAAGTTACACAGACTGCCTCTGGTCTTGAACTTGCAATTCTCCTGCCTCCGCCTCCCAAACTGCTGGGATTACAGGCATGTGCCATCGCACCCGGGCAGCACAATTTGTTGAACAGGGCTCTCAGAGGAGCTCCTAAAAGGGAAATAGACTCATTAACATATACCCTTTCACTTTTTTGGCTCTTGCCTTTTTCCCTTCTCCCTTTTTTCTGAATGCCAAGAAAGCCTGATGAAGTTGGACTCCATGGCACATGCCTGCAATCCCACCTACTCAGGAGGCTGAGGCAGGAAGATTGCAAGTCATAGGCCAGAGGCAGCTGCCCAACATTGTGAGAATCTGTCTCAAAACAGACAATAAAAAAAGAAAGGTGGGGGTGTAGCTCAATGGTAATGTACATCTCTAGCATGTGTGAGCCCTGAGTTCAACTTCCCTAGTATTACAGACAAAGAAATAATAACAAACAACAACAACAACAACAAAACCCTAAAGTAACCATGATGGCTTGTTTATGCGGTCAGTGCCTTTCAACTGACCTTGAGGAAAAGACCTTCCTATACTGGAAGCTCTTTTATGACATCTTGGATGGATTGCTGTACGTATAGCTTTCCCTTGAAGAATCTCCCATGATAGGCAGCTCACCACTTTGAAAAGCAACCTCTGGGTTTTAAAGCCCCATCTTTTAGGGAATCCAGATGGCCATCCATTGGTGTTCATTCCTTCCCATAAGAGATGCACATAGAATAACCAGTTTCTTTGTCATGGAAGAGCCTCAAATATTTGAGGACAGTAGCTATATTCCACTTACAGTCTTTCCATCCTCAGGCCTTCCAGAGGTGTTATTCCTATCCTTTTTTTTTTTTTCCAGTCCTGTTCTGTTAGACTTTTCATGCTGCATTTCTTGTGTTCTGAGTTGAAAAAATACATATATTTTTGTTATGCACTGGCTAATCCTTAGTGCTGTCTATTTTATAAGCAATCATGTGCGTTCAGCATAGAATCACACAGGCACATGCACACATACAGATGAAGAAAAGATTCTGAAATGGCTTACTCCAGTCAGCTGGAAAACCAGCTGACACACGGCAAGGATGTGTTCTTTAAAAAGCAAAGTGCTTATGGTTTTTGTGTCCATGTGAAAATTTTACTTCTTATTTATTTATTTATTTATTTATTTATTGTGGTACTGGGGGTTGAACCCAGGACCTCGCGCTTGCATGCTCCGCAAATGCTGGACCACTGAGCCGCACCCTCAGCCCATTTTTTTACTTTTTGAGACGGGGTCTTGCTAAGTTACACAGACTGCCTCTGGTCTTGAACTTGCAATCCTCCTGCCTCTGCCTCCAGAGTCGCTGGGATTACAGGTGTACGCCACCATGGCCAGCAATTTTACTTCATTTTATTTTATTTTATTTTGTGGTACTGAGGAGTTCAACCCAGGGCCTCATACTTACTTGGCAAGTGCTATAGCACTGAGCTGTACTTCTAGCCTATTTTTAATTTTCTCTCTTGAGACAGGGTCTTGCTAAATTGCTCAGGCTACCTCTGGCCTCTGACTTGACCTGTGATTCTAGCGCCTCCACCTTCCAAGTCCCTGGGATCACAGGTGTGCACCATTACGCCTGGTTTCCGCATGAAAATTTTACGTGAATATGCACTTTATACAGAAATGGCAATTTAAAAAATTGACTCATTTAAAGAAACTCCAAAACATTGATGCTATGTATTTTCATATCTAGCTCATGTCTTCACCATGTATAACATTTCGTCATGAGATTTGGTGGAGTTTTGTACTTCAAAGACATTTTACAATATGTAAGACCAGAGCTTAGGCATATAAAGCAGGAAGTGGAGTAAAATGAATAGAAAACCCCAGTAACTAGTGGATGTGCAAGGTTTTGCACATATTAAAATGTATGTCTAGCAAAATGAAATTCAAATTACAGGCACCCATTCAGAGCCCAATGCATTGATATAAAAAAACCCCAAGCAAATGCTTGTTGATCTGACAACACATGTCAAAAATGAACAGAGGTAGACACATGGAGGGATTTGCTGGGAAAATGGCTTTCACTCTGACCAGGGCAGGCTTGGGCCTCCCACAGGATGTCTGGCTTCTCCATGGTTAATTAATCTACTCCGCATTCTCCCTCTACCCCACAGGGCTGACTGTGAAAAATCTCACAGTGAGAAAAGCTGGCTGCCGAAGTGCTACTTAAGTGACCTGACTTCTTAAAATAGTTCTTCATAAACAAAACTCACATGACAGAATTTAAGTGTGTAAATCCAATTACCTTTCCTGGGGAAGCACAGGGCAGATTATACTGGCTTTCCCTGCTCTGGGTGGCTAATGAAAGCAGCATTCCTGTACTCTAGCCCCAAGAAAATCCTGGGGGAGATATTGTTTACATAACCCATTATCTGGCTAATGAGCTTCAAACCTATGTATCACAATCATTCTCCCTCCTTCAATGCTGCTGTCAAAACTTAAGTTCTGCTACTTTAATTCCAGCCCAGTGTAGGAACAAGAATAGGCTTCAGAAGCAATCTGTCAAGTGAACAGATAGATATGTTGTCCAACTGCATATTCTGGGCCGACTGGTCCCTTGGAGAATCAATATTGTGCCCATTTGTTGGTTGTAAGTGTCTCCTATGTTCTGGAAATAAACACATGTAAGATCAACTCAAAGAGACACACTTGTGAAATGAATAAATTAGCATCCGAAGAAATATTTGGACAACAGTGAAATGTCACATCAGATGATTGTAGCGGTGTCCTCTGATAATATGTTGCTAGCAGCACTGAATTTGGGATAAAGTGTTTTTAATCTTTCCTTTGTATGGTTGGTTTCACTTATTTTCGATGAGCTCTTAAAATGCCATCAATCATCAAAGTGTAAATATGACTAAAGCATTCGTCCTACTTAGCACGACATTGTAGCAGCTGCTCCAGAATCAGAGCCCCCCAGTCCTCCCAGTTCTAATCTAATTATGCTCTGGCCACTGATGCCAGTCAGGTGATATTATCAAATATAAAGGAAAACAGACTCATAATTCAATCTTGCAAAGCACATACCACACAATCAGTTTATCATTCTCTCTAAATACGCAGACACCAAATCTATTTGCAAGTCCAGGGCAAAGATATCTACAGGCTAGGGCTGAAAAGACTCAATTGATCATTTCAGCAGTCATTAAAATATCCTTTACAGACATACAGAAAGAGGACAGAGGAGAGAGGGAGAGAGAGAGAGAAATGAAAGGGACAGTCTCATATTTTCATAAGGAAGCAAGAATAACATCTCCATTTCCCAGCATTCAGAGGAACCTCTTGGGACGGCTGACACTCAAATTTGTTTTAGAAGGCATTTTTCTCAGACATGCTAGGAGGTTGCAATTGTTTTTTTAAAAATCTATATGAATTTGCTGAAGGAATGTACAGAAATAGAGGTATTTGGGACTTGCAAGATGCATACCATAATTAGTGAAGTGCATTAAACTGTAACCAAATCATCGTCATTTAATGGATATTTGGGTGTTCTGAAATGAATGTTTACCATGACATTAACTACCAAACTGGGATGATTTAAGTTACATGTCATTTATTGTACATTAAGTAGTCATGGGATCCCTTTATTTGATTTGAGTTAGCTACAAAGAGCCTTAGACTTAGAAAAGGACATATAATATCATATACTTATGTCTAAATTGTGTAAGTGGGGATAGAGATGCTGTGATTCCATTATCTTTATCTTTACTGTGAAGCCAATCCTTCATCTAAGTGACCAGAAATGTGTATTTAAGCCACACATGAAGTCTGCTTCTCTCCTAACCCTCACCTGTTCAAACCATACATCACTATCTTCCCAGTAAAAAACAATGCATTTTCTCCTAACAGATGCTTAAGGATCTTAACTAGCATTTTCTGGCTATAGTTTCTGCTGTTTGATGGGATGTGTGAAAGACAGCATAGGAAATGTTGCATAGGAAATTCAAATCTGACAGCATGACCTTGAGCACTAACTAACCTGCATTTGCATACCTGGCTACCTTTGCTTATAGAGTTATCTTGGAGAAATCACCTCAACTATGACACTTCTGCTTATCTGTCTCATCAAGAGGCACAGAAGATTCATTAGTCCCTAGCTGTAACATTTTAGAATCCCCAAGAGGGTAGCATAATGCAGCAATCTTTCTGGTTAAATATTGATGCATCCCAGTTTTCCAATAACTAAATGATTTCCACCATCTTATCACTAATGAGCTAAAGAATGAGAATAAGATGGGTTTCAATTGTTAGGTAGTTCCTATTGCTGTCACCAGCAATTAAAATATAGAAAAATGCTAATTATAGCAACAGAGTTTAGAATTTATCGACCCTGTGAAAGAACCTAGCAAATCTAACTTATTATTCATATTTTATTTAAACACTAAGGCCATCTTGTAATAAATTTTCTGATGGATAAATTGAACAAGGAGGATAAACAATTGGCTTAAGAGATGGAAAAATATCAGTGTTTTAGAAAGGACGTAGACAAAGCATTCCCATCTCTGGTTTGCATCACATACTCCAAGCTGATTTAAATTGAACTGGGTGAAGATTCCCAAGGGAGAAATTACTATAGCCCTTGTGCTGCGTATAGCTGAGCTTTGTCAGGGTGAAATAAAAAGAGCCATTCAAACTGGGCTTTGCATCTTCTGAAGGCTCCTCAGTATTTCCCATATCACTTGACCCAGTAAATATGTGGGCGATCATATCTACCTCAGACAACCATCTCATTGTTTGGGTTGTAAGTCAATGATTTTAGTCTGTTAACGGAATGGAAAGAACACAAGCCACGTCTTTGCTGACGAGGAGCCCCTGGGTGGCCCTTCTCAGGTTCCACCTTATGTCCACGGTGGGAAGAAGTTAAGCCACATCCATAATTTCCTTCAGCAGGGAAAGAGGTGAAGTAGATACCGCTTAGATTAAGGGCAGCCAGTCATTGGCTTGTTTGGTACTTCTGAAAATGACATTTTCAGTGAAGTGGAACAGCTGCCAAGGTGTGTTGACTATATGCTCATTTTAGCTTCCTGGTTTTTGAAAACGCTAAATTAAACATGAGCCATCTTCTTGGAGGGAAGGAAGATGAATGTAGAGAGATGATATTCTAGAGTTTATGGCCTTCAGTTGACAAACTTGTATCCAGCTGAGCAGAATGATGAGCTCATTACAAAGAACCTGTGCCCAGCCATTCTATCATTTTTCTCTCATCATTTCCTTCTGGGTTTTTCATTAAAAGTTCATTCATGTGTTATATGAGCTATTACTCTCCTGAATAGTGAAACAGGTATTCCTCACTCTTGAACAATTTCAAATGCTTATGTGCTTAGAAAGATAATCCTTTAAAAGTTGTTGAAGAGTGATTGGCATTGGAGCCAGGGTTTTGTTGTTCTCAACACTTGCTGGGCTTGTGATCTTCAGGGTGTCCCTTAGTTTCTAAACAGATATGTCCCCATTAGATGAGACAACTCACATAAAGACACTTAGTTACATGTAAAATATTGTACAAATGTAATAATGCATTGTGCTCTGATTTCTCCATAAGGTGTTTATGTGTAAGACTTACACACATATAACTTAATTGTGTGTGTACATGTGTTTATGCATGTGTGGACATGCATGTGTGGATAAAGCTTTCACTAACACAGAGCCAGGGGACTCAGATATTTTTTAATATTGCCCATGTGATAAATATTCTGTATATTTGGTGAATTTGTTGAGCACCTACTACATGCCTGATACTTTTCTCGATGCTGAGGCTAAAGAGGTAAATACAATAAACAATGTCCTTGCCTTCATAGTGTTTACCTTCATGTAAGTATGCGGAGCTTCAGAGAGAAATACAATAAGTACAGACAAATAGGATAATTTCAGATAATTTAATGTGCACTAAAGAAACTGGGGCTGGGGTTTAGCTCAGTTGGTAGACAGCTGCTCTGTGCTCTCTGAAGCCCTGGGTTCAATCCCCAGCACTGCAAAAACGAGAGAAGGGCCTGGCAGCCCACTCCCTAAACAATCAGTCATTGAAAATCCTACGAATAGCAAAGAAGCACTGACATAGTGCTGGGCATGGCACAGTGTCAGGGAGTGTTTCATTCTGTTGTATATAGGATCACTATGAGTCTGACCCAACTTGATGGCACCCAACAACCACAATCTAGAGAAACTAAAGCAAGTCTTACATTAGAGAGAGTGGTCTTTGAGAGTCTGGAATAACGAAAATGTGCCAATCACATGAAGACCTTGAAAAAAATTGCTCTGTGCAGAAAGTGCAAAGACCAAGAAGTAGGAAAGGTCTTGAGACTTTTGAAAGACAGAAAAAATGGATTGGAGTTTGAGAAGGAGCAGAGAAGGAAACATGATTGGCGGGAGAAGCGGCAACCAGCTCAGAGGAGAGAGTAGGCTGTATCAAGGAGTGAGGGTTTCACTCTAGTTGCTGTGAGACGTCATTACAAAGTTTAAGCATGCCAGATGTACTACCAAACAGGAAAAACTAAGCAGATTATTTTTTTTTAAAGAGATTAATTCTCCACTCCATCTACCTGCAAGCTCTAAAACAGAAGTTTAAGCCCCTAGAGGGCGCCAAAGGCAAAAGTTTAAAGGCCCTTCCAGCACCTAGAGTGAGGGGAGAGCACCCTGGCTCTGGTGGTTCCTTCAGTCTGGTGAAAGGTGACTCACCCTAAGAAACCATATAATCCCACCCAAACAGAAAGTTGAATGGGCTTGGTTTACATGCGTCAGGACCTTGGTTTTCACGGTGGAGGACTGCTTATGACAGGGTGGGAGTGGGAAAACACTTGGGATTATTTTTAATCTTCTTCCATCTGGTAGTATTTGAGTAGAGTATGAAACAAATATGGAGCCAACATTTACTTTCTGGATTCATTTGGCAAGAAAAGTCTCTCTATACTTAGAAATTTGAAAATATTCGTAATTTGCCACTTGGGATGTGTTATTCTAAATACTACTCCAAACTTACTGGATGAAGTCTATTCGTAATATATATCAAGAAGGACTACTGCTTGAAAAGCAGTGGGTTATAATAAATGGAATTTTCTGCACGTGATTGGATAGCTGTGAAAGGCTGTGAAAACATCTCATAGTGAGTTTGATTTTTAAAAAGAGGAGAGCCTCGGGAAAAGAAGGGGGTGGGGAAAGGGGGAGAGGAACAAGAGAAGGCCGAAAGGATATGCTAATATCCATGTATAGAATAAAGGAAATGCAAACAAGAATGCCAGAGCTTGGAAGAAAGTAGATTTACATGTACTCAGGGGTTTAGATCTGAATGTATCCAGGACTGAGAAACATAGCAAATACAATGTATAATTTTATACAATCCAAAGTGAAAAATACCACTCATTCTTCTCCAATTGAAATTTATTATTTGTCAAGTCCTAAAGGCTCATGAGCTGGGATTTAGCTCAGTTGGTAGAGTGCTGCTCTGCTGTCTCTGAGGTCCCAAGTTCGGTTCCCAGCACCTCGAAAATGGGAGAAGGATGTGGCAATCTACTCCTGAGACAACCCCGAAATGGCCATTGAAAACCCTATGAGGCTCGCTATGAGTTGGGCACGACTCAGTGGCACCTAACAGCAGCAACAGCAACAACAACAGGTCATGATGAAACATTCACTATTGCCTTTAATAAGGAAAAGTGTAGCTGGTCAGCCCCTATGGGACTTTAATCTCCTCAGTCCATGCTTGATTATCGCAGCCATGTACTTTATATACTTTTTATTTGACCAGGAGACATTTCGAAAAAGCACCGTAAAAGCAGAAAACAAGATAAGCAACCTGAACAAATGGATATAGAAGGATCAAGGAAGAGGTAGGACCCTGCATCAGTGGAATCCCAGAGGTCAACAATGGGGAAAGCACTTCTAAAGGAACCAGCCATCTAAAAATCATTGTGATACCTGTCTATTCTTCTTTATATTAGTAATTTTAAGTTAGTGTACCACTTAATGAATTTCATTACATTTGCATACATGCATATCATTGTACATTGCCTGATATATAAATATACATAGATATACACACAAACAAGTGATGTAAGTAAAAGGGGGACCCCTCGGAGGGGAGGAAGGGGTTGGGGAGAGGAGGGTCATGACAGGGTAATGGGGGAGGCGAACATGTGCGATGTACCTGTTTATTTGCAGAAACATCTTTTCAAACTTGACCACAGGGTAGAGGAGTTTTAAGCTTCTAATATGGCAAAAGTGACAGACTGAGGACAGAGCAGGTACATATGAACCAGGTCCCTGCCCAAGGACCTCACAGCAGCTTTCTGTCTGAAACACTTCAGTTGGCAGGTTTCCTTCCTTACTGAGAAGCCCCCCAAACTCATTCTTCACTACCTACCAGATATTTGATAAGGAGAGTGCCAGGTCATTAATTATCAATGGGTTTTAGTGAATTTAAATAATGGAGTCTTTTTCTTTCTTCTCATCCATAGACAATACGAACTTTGTCCATACAAACACATCCATCCATATTTAATGAGAAACAGGAAGGGAAAAGGGGGAGAAAGAGGCCTAAAGAATGAGATCCCACCTATATACTTCAAGCCATGTACATCAAATAACCCTTTTCAATTAATCAAAACTTGTATTCTTTGCCAATAACCTTGCCATCCATCAATTCCTGAGTTTGATTTATTCACAGCACTGGATTTGGATCCTATAATGTATTATAGTTGGTCCACAAGGCAATAAAAAGATTCTCAAATAAAATTCACATCACAGGATTATATGAAAGACTGAGAGAACATTTATAGGGCAACCAGCATTGGCAATTATGTGTTTAGCAAAGATTGATTCACTTAGAACTGAGAATTTGTGGAATCGAGACACGCAGACATCTAACCCTGAATCCCAGAGTTCCTTATAACAACCTGCAGTGACTCTTGCCAGCTAAGGTATTAAAGACTGGGTCATCTCCTAAACCTGGGTCCGTCCCCTTCCCTTCTAGACCCTGCTCCAGAGCCTGCAGACCTTTGGTGTGAGGGTGTGCGTGGCAGAAAGAAGGCTTTCCTAGCCGATGTCAGAGAAAAATGACTCACAGAGTGAGAGTGGAAGAGCGGAGTTAGTAGAAACTTTTCAAGGTCATTTAGTCCCACTTCCTCTCCTGGTGCACGGTACAGTGAGTGTCAGGCTGAGGGGGGGACTCACCTGGCTCTCTGTAACCTACTGATAAATAGCCCAGGTGAGTCAGGAGAGAGAAATCAAGGCAGGCAAGGGTTACCTGGTTGATGGAAATGGCTGCCAGCCGGGGAATGACCACCTGGAGGATCACCTGCAGCAGCGAAGTGCCCAGGCCTGCGAGGATGGCCCAGGTGAGCGGGAGTGGGAGCATGCTGTAGGTGGCAAAGAGCGTGAAGAGCACGTAGCCGATGCCGTCGCCCAGAAGCCCGTAGCCGAGGCCTGCTGCCAGGATCTGGGTGGTCATGGCCACCCAGGTGACCACGCCGCTGTACTGCAGGTAGGTGTGCGAGGTGGTGTCCTTTCTGACCACCACCAGCGCGCAGATCACCACCTCGATGCCGGTGAAGAAGCCCAGCAGGATGCCCTTGAGCGGGTCCATGGGGGCGGAGGCCAGGCTCAAGTGCAGGACCAGGAGCGTGAGTTTGGTCAGCACGTCCAGCACGTTCATCACCACCTCGGATTTGCGCCTCTGCCCCAGGAAGTAGCGCTGGTAGAGGCGCTCCAGGTCGCGGGACTTGAAGGAGTTGCGCAGGGTGGGGAAAATGACCCCTCGGTAGCTGTAGCCACCACTGAGGAAGAAATCCGAGTTGCTCGGGGCGCAGTCGAGATGCAGGAAGCCCAGGTCGCCCCCGCCCCCGCTGCCGCTGGCGCTCCCGCTCCCACTGCGCTCCGGGAAGACTTTGGTGCCACCGGTGCCGTGCGCTCTCTCCCCGGGGCCCAGCGAATAGAGGGGCAGCGCCGAGTCGCCAGACAGCTGCTGCGCGTGGTGGTTGAGCCCGCTGCCTGAAGGGTTCGAGGCTTTGCGGGAGCCCCCACTGCCGCCCCGGTGCCCGTGAAGGAAGCGCTGCTCTGTAATGTGCCGCACCGCGGTTTGCCACAGCAGCCGCTGAGGCCGGGAGCCGCTGCCGCCGTCGCCGGCCGGGGGCGTGGAGGGGATGGTGTAGAGTTCCTCGCTGCCGCCGAGGCAGCGCACATCCGAGAGCTCCATGGCGCCGGGCCGCGGGGAAGGAGGTGCACACAGTGGGGGAGGCGGTGGGGGAGGGGTACCCACAGCCCCGGAGGCGGCCTGGCAGGAGCCCGGCTGCTATCCCTTTTCTCCTTGGCTCCTCGGTTGCAGGTCAGGTCATAGTGCGCCCGTGGGGGGCAAAGGGCTCCTGGAAGATCTCAGCAGGTCCCCGCGTCCTTGCGAGACGCGCTCCCGCCAATCCGCGCAGCTTGGGGACGCAGCGGCGGCGGTGGCTGTTGGTCCGCAGAAGCGGGTGCGCGGAGCCACGCAGCCCCCTTCCCGGGCGGGCGCAGGCTTCTTGGCTGGTTCTAGGTCAAGCGTCTCGGCACAGCCTCTGCTCCCTAAGACGCGCCCGGGCGCTGCGCGGCGGGCGGGTCCTGGCTGCGGCGCTGGGCTCCGGACGCCCACGGCCCAGCGGCGGCAGCGAGGCTGGCCAGGGGTGACCCGCGGCCGCGGTGCGTGCGAAGTTAGCAGCTGTTGCTGGAATCATCCCCCTGCGGAGCACTCCATAGCTCCGGGCTGGGGAGCCGGGGCGGAGCTGGAGGCGGGGGCAGCGAGGCAGGAGGGGTGGGTGACGGGTGAGGTGGCAAGGCGCCCCGCGGCAAGGCTAGGGAGATGGTGGCCTCCGCGCTAACAAGTCACCGACCAGTTAATTTGGAAGAAGAGGTGAGCTGAAGCTTCCTCTTCTTCCCAGCTGTCTTCACTTCCAGAGCGAAGACAGCAGCGCCCCGGCTCTGTTTAGAGCAGGAGGGTGGAGGGGCGCGCGCTCCGGGGTCCCAGCCCGGGCTATAAGCCCAGATCAGCTCTGCCCGCGGTGCCTCGGAGGGTCCGCAGCGCACAGTTCCCATCCCCTTCACCTCGCTCTCCGGAGTCCATTTGGCCTGGAGCTAGGAGCGGGAGACCGGGGACAGAACAAGTAGATCGGGCTCCAAAGCCAGCCGTGCGAAGAGAAGGCGCTGGTGCGGATCCCGGAGCCTGAGAATCCAAGCTTGGCAGGTGCGGCGGGCGCAAGGTCTGAGTCGGCGGCCCCGGGCTGCGTGGAAGTCGCCCAGCCGCCTCCGCATCCCGGGAAGCGCGGCGAGCCACTGGGGCGCTTTGGATCGCGCCGCAGGACCGGGAGCCTGGGAGGATTTCGGGGACTTGTCAGAGTGGTCAGACACCCGCGGCGACTGGGCCCCGCCCCCGCGCTACGCCACGCCCCCGACACCGCGGATGGGGTGGTCGCGGTGGCTGGGACGCGGCACCCAGACCTGGCCAGGACGCTCAAGGTTTTGAAGGCGGCAGACGCTCCGACCGCCGTGGAGAGGCCCCCCCGCGTGGCCGGCCCTGCGCAGGGCGCCCCCAGCCCTTCTCGCGCTGCTATCCAGGGATCCAGCTGGCTGCGCCGCCTGGTTCCTCCGCTGTTCTTTTTTAGGCACTGGCTCTGCCCCTGTGCAGGTGCGCAGCCAGGACTCGTAGGCCGCTTTGCCCACGACTCCTAGAGCCCTGCGACACGCAGTAAAAGGTCCCCTCTCCGTCCTCCCCAGCCGGGCGTCATTTGGCAAAGCCAACTTGACAGCTAAAACCAGAATCCGCCGAGGAGCCGCGAACGCAGACACAGCTTCCTGCCCGAGTTTCTGTTCCACCGATCCGCAGGGGCGGAGGGCGCGGGACATTAAGATGGGGGCGTTCCCTGCACGCCTTCTACACTAAATTTCTTCCTGTTTACAGTAGGGCTAGAGAGCGGGGCGTGGGGAGAGGTGATGCTGGAGGCCGCCGGGGGCGCAGGTTTCCCTCCCGCCAGGCTCCTCTGAGAGGTCGCGGACACAGACCCGGGCGGCGTGAGCGCCTGACCAAGTGACAGCGCGATGGGCGCGCGGCGCCAGCGCCAACGCCGGGGGGGAGGGAGCGGGGTCGCTGGCTGTGCCTGGTCCTGCAGAGTGAATGTGGGCCCCGCGGTCCCGGGCCCCGCTGCAGGTGGCGAAGCCCAGGTGGCTCGCACCTCCGCCACCACACTGACTGAAGCCAGCGGAGCCCGGGCCTTGAACAGTCAGCTGATGGCCAATGACGTCAGGCTCTGGGCGCTTTCGCGGCTCCCTGTGGAGTCCCATGAAAGCTCTAAGGACCTCCTCGCCCCCTGGCCTGCTCAGGCCCTCTGAGAGAGCGATTTCCCTGTTCTCTGGAAGAGAATCTCTCCCCCTTCCAGTCTGCCCTGAACAAGAACGGCTTTCCATGCCCTTCCCCCCTCCCCAACCACACATACCATCTCCAGGGTAATTTGTGGCATATCCCAGAAAGTAGCCTTGCCTTTGAATTCTTTCTTTTCCACGCATACAGAGAATCCCAGAAGGACCAAGAAAGGGTCCCCTAAACTTGCCCCCGCATCCCTAACCAACAGATTTCAGGAATTTGATACAAATCTTGGAAATGATTCCTTTAATTCCAGCCCTTTAGAGTTGTAGTTTACCATCCCTCAAGAGAGCGAACAGTATTCAACGCTCAATTTTAAGTAGAGAGAAAGCCTATTCTATTTTTAGCTCGGTTTGTAGATGAATTAATTCATTTAACTGTAAAGATCTCCCAGAGAGGCTGGTTTGAGCAATGGGGCTAGAAGTTAAGAGCCCAGCCCCTCCAAAAACTGCTTTGCCGTTTTTCTAACCCTTAATGAAATCACGCCAGGATCACTCCAAAAGGAAAGGCTGCTCGATTGCTTTCCCCTTGCTGATTCCTTGGACTCAGGCCACCCCACCCCTCCTGGAGCTCTCCGTGGGTAATAAGTGTCTTGATTTGAGGAGGGAGTCCAGAGGGCCAGAGAGTGGGGAGGGTTTTCCTGCAGACCCTGAGACAGGATGTGCGTGGGGCTGTGGCCTCTCTCTCTGCAAGACTTGTCTCAAGTCATCTGCGCTAATAACCATCTTAGCAAACTTGGCAGTGGAAGACACCTCTTCAATTTCTCATTTTTTTTTCTCTCTCCTTGGGGGCCTGAGGATTCAGCCTGAATAAATGAGGGGTTGAATGCAGATGGAACTTTCCTACAAAAATCTTGCTGCAACTTGGACGGGTCCCAGGATGATTTATTCAGTAGCCAAAGGAGGCAGGCCAGGGAGGGGCAGGTTGGGCCCAATCAGATAAAATGACTCAGGCTGATGAATGAGTGTAGTGTGCTGTAGGAAGAAACTCCAAGAATTTCATGAACTCGGAGGTTGGAGCAAATATAACCGGGAGGAAACGCCACATCTGCCCAACCCACTGGCCATTCCTTTGCAGCGGGGCTGTTACCACAGGCTGTTTTAAAATAAGAACAGGATGACACATGAGATTCAAATATTATTCTTCTTGTTGGTAGGACAGGGTGGCATTCAGCCCCAAGAGTAGTCTTTGTTTGAATGACCGCATTGGCTCTGCAAAAATGTTGTGCTTTTTGGAATATTCAAACCACCAAATGATTTTGTGTCACTTAAAACAAGAGACGTCAACCCATTGTGCTAGGTCTAGTGTGGAACTCTCACGGTCATTTATTCCCTGCATTATTAATTAAGGCTGGAATTCTACTGTGATCCAGGGGCAACATTTTGACAACTTCCTGTCTGTTTGTGCACTATTTCTTCCTTTAGTATTGACCTTGCTTCCCTCTCTAAAAGCACTATTCATTTCATCCCTCAAAGCCTAAGCAATGTTGTGACTGCATGAAGCCTTTCCTGACCTCCCCAGTGACAATTCTGGTCTTTCTGTGTTGTTGAATAATCTGTTCTGGGCATTTTAGTGTGGTTCCCGTTATAGGGATTGCAGACCACATTTGCTGATGTATCTACATCTCTATTACTTCGCCCCATGAAATAGTGAGTTCCTTGAAGGGATGACAGGTTTTCCTTAGGCCAAATCTCCTGGCTTCTAGAAACTGTATGTAGATATGATAATAAGGCAAGTAACAATTTTCCAAGTACCTATTAGCTGCCAGGCTTTCCCATGTTGTTTTTAGGCGCCTTTGAGCTGGACCTGACTCATGGCGACCCTATGTACAACAAAACAAAACACTGCCCAACATTGTGCCATGTCTGGTGCTATGTCACTGTTTCTCTGTTATTTGTAGGGTTTTTGATGGCTGATTGTTTTGGGAGTGGGCTACCAGGTCCTCCTCCCATGCCCACAGCACCTGATATTCCCAGGTGGTCTCCCTTCTAAGGACTGACCAGGCCTGACCCTGCTTAGCTTCCAAGATCAGAGGGGGTGTGGCTGCATATAGGCTTTCCCTTGTTGTTGTTGTTGTTAGGTGCAAGTCGAGTCCAACTTATAGTCCAACTTATAGTGACCCTCAAAGGGTTCTCAATGGCTGTCTGTTTCGCAATTGCCTTGGGAGTGGGTTGCCACATCCTTCTCCCATTTTGCAGTGCTGGGAATTGAACTTGCGACCTCAGAGACTGCAGAGCAGTGCTCTGCCAACTGAGCTAAATCCCAGCCCAGGCTTTCCCTTAAGATCTTTTATAAACATCTTATTTAATCATCCCAGCAGTTCTGTGGCCTAGGTTCCTTTTTATTTTTACTATTCCCATTTTACTGATGAGGATATTGAGTCCTGAGGCTTCTTGTGGCTGAGTCCCTTGCCCAGGATGTCACAGTTAGTAGGTAGCAAAATTGACTCAATTTGGATGGTAAAATATAGCATTCACAGACTTACTAAAAGCGATATAATAAGTAATCAATGACTAATTTAAATAGGACTGATAGAAGGGAAAATGTCAAATATATTTTAAAACAAATATATAGATCTATATTTGAGAATGTCGAATACACATTAAATAATGAAGCTGATGTTGAGAAATCTGTTAAGGTGAGTCCAAATGGCAGTTGAATGTAGCAGAACACCTGATTTGGATGGAGGGTTTATTAATTTTGGCTCACTTAACCATAGACACTATTTTTATAATTGTGAAAAAACAGATTTTTCACAGATTGGATTTAATGAAAATAATTGATTTAGTGCACTTTTTTTTATTTGAGTGATTGTGGTAGTGGGAAAAACATCCTCTTGCCTCATTGGAAAATAACATATTTGTGTTTGTGAAGCTGCTGCGTATCATTGTCCACATTTCCTGTAGTTATCCTTAAGAAAGAAGATCGTCACCTCTCCTAAGCACCTTTGACTTCCTACGTTGGTTATATTAATAAATGAATTTAAGTTTTATAAGAGCTGTGGCCTTCGCAAATGCCCGTAGGAACCCTGACACTTACTGAAGACATAAAATATTCACATGTAAAAGAAAAGATGGACTCAGTTCAGGAAGGGGACCTGAAACCAGAGAGATCCTATTTCCAGAGGGAAAGAGGGTGTTGGTGACAGGGCAGCTTCCCAACAGAGAAATCCTTAAAGGAAAATGACGTGCCTGCCTTGCCTGGAACGCTGCTCTTTGGAAGAATGAAAAACATTGCTGCTTGGACAAAACTCCAGGAAAAGTCAATCTCTTAGGCAACTAGGGCTCATCCATCAAAATGTCTGTGAATTAAAAACTTTGCACTCACATTTCACATGGAAGACAGCACAATGAACAATGGAAAATGCCTATTGTATTTCTGTGTTTTCTCTGCCTTGAAAAATGCAGGAAAAAAAAAAAAACCTTTGTAGACACTTTGGATCTTCACAGGAACTAGTTTAAATTAGGTTCTGGTGCCTGAGAGGAGAAAAGGGTCTCATCAGTAAGTGAGATAACAATTCTCAGACAAGAAAGGTGGAGCTCATGAGGGAGTTGCACAAGTCTGAGGCAGAAGCTTTCAAGGGAGAGAGACTAAAACATTTCCTTCTTCCTAAAAGATGATTCCCTTGTCTGTGGTTTAACCAGAGGACGAGCTAACAGTGATACCCGTATGACTTTGCCTGTAGAAATTCTAAAGTAACAAACGTGTACACACACACACACACACACACACACGGAAGATGATTAAGAAACCAGCTAAAAGAAGTAGTAATAAAAGCAGAAGAAGTACTCATTCACTCATGTTAAAAAAACTCTTTGGCAATCATCTGAGACCTGCTTTTTCATTTGACATGGAATCTTGGGGTAAAATGTGCAGACTCAGTGGGAAATAAAGCAGCTTCTTTAAGAATAATCTATCCTATTGTTATTTCAGTATTGCAAAAACTTCTCATTTCTTGAAACATTTCACCCTATCAGTATTTTCCTTTTAGAAACCTTTGGAATTTATGTAGAATATGTAAGCTGACTCTATAGATAACAAGCTGGGATTCAGCTCAGTTGGTACAGTGCTGTGCTGCAGTCTCTGAGGTCCTGGGTTCCATCCCCAGTATGGCAAAATTGGGGAAAGGATGTGTCAATTAACTCCTGAGGCAATCCTGAAACAATCAGCCATTAAAAACCCAGAGGGTTGCTATGAGTCAGAAATGACTCGACAACAACAACATAGATAACAATACAAATGTATTACTTATATGCATTGATATAGTAGCATACGTGAATCCTAGTTTACTTGTTTAGTGTGTAGGAAACATCTCTCTTTGCCTTTGAAAGTCAGTGTATTTCTGTTTCTACTAGTTGGTGAAACATTTAACTTATGAGTTTCCTGGGTCTTTTTACCTATAGCTTCCTAATCTCAGGAAGATGCAACAGTTGTAGGCTTTTAGGAAGTGCCCAATTGTATGTAGGTGTGTGGAGTAGGCATGCAGCTGGGCTTGCTCCTTGGTCTTTGGCCATCCATTCACAAAGGTCACCTCTGAGATATTTTTGTCTTACCTACAAGGTTCAGCAACACTGTTTTCCTTCCTTTTAACACACAGGCACTAGAATCTTCTTACAGGTCTGATGGTGGTTCCATTTGCTTCACATAGCACATTGCCTTTTCACTTGAGGGTCTTGGGTCTTTACCAAGATGCTACCAGGAAGACATTATTTAGGATGTGCTGCCTGTTTCCCCCTGTCCCATCAGTTTAAGACCTGTTATTTTTAGCCTAGTGACAATCCTTGTTTTCCAAGATCATCTTATTTCTCTTGTACACTCATGTTCTTCCTTGTATCTCAATACTTCTCGCCCCTCTAAAACCTTCAAGTATTCTTTGGGATTGTGATTTTGGGAAAATAAAAGATAGAAAGATGGAAATATCACTTTTTTTTCTCCTTTCTGGAAGTGATTGACAGAAAGCTTAAATGAGGGAAAGAAGAAAGACATACAAGCGTCCATCCCATAAATTAATCTTTCAGAATGTTATCCACATATCCAAAATTCATGAAATCCTTCCAGATCAGATATTTTCATATTGTGGGATCCCATTGGCTTGCAGGATTGTGAAGTCAATTTTGTGGGTCAAACTAGTATTTAATAATGAGTAAGTGAAAATAGGACCATGAGAGAAGGACCTGGCAGACCACTCCCAAAAAACAATCAGCCGTTGAAAACCCTATGTGTAGGGAAAAATTGGGAGGAAATTGGCAAAAACTCCCAAACTGGGAAAATGGCATTTGAATGTCTGGTTTGTAAGTTAGAAATCTAGGGAAAATTAAAGTAGCTTTGTTGCACGTTTGTGCAAAACCCTTCCTGATTGGACAATTGGACTGAAAGCTGATTGGCTCAGGCCATTCCATGGGCGAACTATATAAAGAGCTGCGCTTTGGCAGCTCGACCTTTTTTGGCACAGCCTTTTTGGCATCCCTTTCTGCGCCTTCTCGCCTGTTCCTGCCCGGACCACCATGAGGAAGCGCCTTTCCCGCTGCTCTGCCCCGGACCTTTGGTGAGGAGAAAACGCTCTCCAGTCGCAATCATCAACAAGGAAAGGAACCTGCTCTCCGTCTGGTCACTGACGAAGCAACAGCTGCCTCCTCCTGACCACCTAGACGACCAACACAGGTGTTTGCCCCTGAAGGCAAAAGCGCCTGAGGCTTTTCCTTTCTCCCATCTCCTCCGGGGTCCCGAGGGCTGCAGGAGTCTGTGCCCCTCACCTGAGGGTCCTGAGTGAATTGTGTTTAGTATCTGTGTGCGCGGCGGCGCAGCCCGTCCGAACCTCCAGGCCGGGACGGGAGGCCCGTGCCCCACACCTATGAATAGCAGAGAAGCACTGACAATACTGTTTTGCCTGTTATACATAGGGTTGCTACGAATTGGGCACCAACTTGATGGCACTTAACAACAGCAACAACAAAATAGAACCATAAAGGCAGTTATTGTCTCTATACATGAGCATCTTTCAATACAGAAAGTCTTCCTTTGTGAAGTCAATAAATGCAGACAATTAGATAAAATTTCTGAAAATTATTTTATCAATTTCTTGATGCTGCATTATCTCATATTTGTAGAACATAAAGTTTGGCTTAGCATGGTATCTCTCACAGTTCAGCTTGATACTTGAACTCTCATTATCCAATTATGAGTCAAATAGATTTGGATAGCATGAGCCCCACCCTCCCCACTCCTGTCTATGTATCCTGGGCATGAAATAAAGTGGATTTCATGTTATGAATTGTTGTAAAAGAAGTGTTTAGAAGGCATTGATCTAGCCCTGAGATCCTTATTGGAATCTTTGAAAATCATGTTTTACTGAAGCCTTTGTTTAGTGAGATGAATCAGTTTTTATTTCCTAAGGAAGGTTATTATTGAATGCTGATTTATATTGTGCTGTCTCTGTGACCTTGAACAAATTACTCAACCGTTATGAAGTTTCATAATATGGTCAAAAGTGAACATTTTTCCAGATATCGTGAAGAATAAAGTTTATGCATATACAGCCTCTGGTAAGGTGCATCACACCTGCCAAGCCCTCAGGATATATGGGCTGACCCCTCCCATCCACTCAGTGAACATGGCTTGTTGAGTACTGACAGAATGGTTCGCAACTTTCTTCTGTTTCCTCTAACTCCACTGCTGTTTCCTTATTTTCGGGTACCATATTCTCTCACTTAATTTCAACAGACTCCTAATATGTCTCTAGCCTTAGTCTGTCTCCTTTCTTCAGCTGCTGTGATTATTCTAAATTAAAAATACAATCACACCACCTTTTTTTTTAACCATGGGAAAAGAGCACAAAGCATAAAACTCACCTTCCTAACCCATTCCTAGTACACAGTACGATACTGCTAACCACA
The DNA here is from genome assembly GCA_007922755.1 of Pedetes capensis. Taxonomy (NCBI): domain Eukaryota; kingdom Metazoa; phylum Chordata; class Mammalia; order Rodentia; family Pedetidae; genus Pedetes; species Pedetes capensis. The sequence goes on from VMDO01018371.1 coordinate 31,607, forward strand.
TGCACGTTGTTGTGCGACAGGTGTCCAGGCCCCACTCCCAGTCCTGAAAAACTGAAATTTTATACATATCAAAGACCAATGCTCCTTCTCCCCACTGCCCACCCCCATGTTGATCTCTTCCACAACACATTGCAATGACTGCTTTGCCCTCAAAGGGAAGACAGAGGTGTGTAGGACTGGGGCTTCTTCTCTCTCCAGCCCTGCCCTCACTGCCACCCATCTTGTTCTCTCAGCTTCATTCAGTTCCCCACTTGTGCCTGGCCCTCTCTTCTCTCTGCCTGTATAGATTTGCTATTCTCTTTGCCCAAGACCTCTTTCTACTCATCCTTCTGCTGTTAGCAGGAATGTCACTTTCTCTAAGAAACTTTCCCTGCTTTCCTAGGTCTTGATGAGCTGTCTCTTTAAGTTTGAAAGGCTTTGCCTGCAAAGAATGGGGAAATCCAAACACAAGTGGCTTAAACCAATCAGAGTTGGTTTTCCTCATAAGTGAGGAGAATGCACTGGTTTGCTGGTTTGGTTCAGGAATTTACTGGTCTCATGCAGGAGGTCAACTGCGTCAAGGGTCCTGTGCTGTTGGTAACTCTGGAATTCCTTGAATTTACAATTCTTGGTCCTTTCCTCCAATGGTTGCAACTTCTCTAAGCATTCACTCTCTCTCGCCACACAGAAAGGGAAAAGCAGGAGTTGGAATACAGAAAGGAGATGAAAACAATTCTTTCCTGAAGCCTGTAGAAGACTTTCACATAGGTGGGATAAAAAATACAGTGAATGTTTAAGTTTAAAAAATTCATTACAGTAAAAGACACAGCGCCATTAATTCCCTCAAAATGCTACTCCTGGCTTTGGACACACTTATCCCATTATTCTTGCCACTTTCTGGAGCAGTTCTGGATGTCTTCTTACATGAATGTCTTTAGTAGAGCTGTCGCGGCTGCTTCGTTATCCTGAATTGATTCAGTATGCTTACCTTTCATGGTCAGTTCGACTTTAGGGAAGAGATAGAAGTTGCATGGTACCAGTTCCAGAGAATAAGGTCGATGAGAACACACTGTGATGCTTTTGTTGTTGTTGTTAGATGCTCTCGAGTCAGGTCAGATTCATAGATACCCTATGTACAAAAAAATGAAACACCCCCTGACACTGTGCCATTCCTGGCACTATGTCAGTGGTTCTCTGCTCTTCATAGGGTTTTTAATGGCTGATTGTTTCAGGAGAGGGATGCCAGGTCCTTCTCCTATTTTTGTGGTGGTGGGGATCGAACCCAAGGCCTCAGAGCATGCAGAGAGCCTCTCCTTATTTGACAGAAATTACCACACCAGAAGCCACGTATGATATAGAACATTATCATGAGGAAGGACAAAAATAAAGACACAAAATATAATTTCCAGAACTGCTTCAGAAAGTGGCAAGAATGGTGGTATAAATGTGCTTGAAGTCAAGAGGAATATTTTGAAAGGGATTAATTGCAAGATGTCTTTTACTATAATAAATTTTTAAAAAATTGAACATTCACTGTATTTTTTAAATCATAGCTCATGTCTTAGTAGCCAGCACTGTGTCTCATTTTTTCCTCTAAGCAAGGACCTGGGACTACCTTCCACATGATCAAAAGTTCTAGTACAGCTTGCCTAGTATGTCCAAGTGCTTGGGTTCTATCCACAACAGAGAGAGAGAGCGAGAGCGAGAGCGAGAGCGAGAGCGAGAGCGAGAGAGAGAGAGAGGGAGATATCTGATACAAAGAAGGATGTGGGGCTGGATTTCAGCTGGGTAACAGAGATTTCCTGACAGCCACTACCTACTAGCTCTTTGCTCATTCAGCCATACCTCTCTATCTCAGTCCTACCTCTTTGACTATTTGTAGCAATGAGACCCCAATATGATCCCCAGTGGTCCTCTAACTTTGTTTATGCTCTTGCATAGTTTTATTCAACACTAGGTTAGAACTAGTCTGTATGGCCAATAGAGAGCAGCTGAAATTGTGGTATGTCACTACCAAGGGTAGGTTATAATGACATCATGCCTTATGCCTTGCTTTCTTGAAGTGCCTACTCTTGAGGAAGCCAGGCACCATGTTGGATGCTCAGACAGCCTTGTAGAGAAGTGCATGCGGCAAGGAGCTGAGGGCTCATATTCATGGTCAGCAAGGTGCTGATGTTTCCTTCCAGTAGCCATCTGAGTGAATTACTTTGCCAGTAAATTTCCAGTCTCCATCAAGCAATCAGATCAGCTCAACTCCAACTGTGAAGTTGACTGCACCCTCATGAGTCTCTGAACCAGAATCATCCAATGAAACTACTTTTAAGTGTCTGATCCACATACACAGTGAGACCATAAATGTATATTATTTCAACCTATATGTTTAGGGGTTGTTTTTCAGCAATAGATAACAAATACACCATTTGACTGCTCTAGTGGGTTGTAACTTTCTTCAAACAAAAAACTAAAGTAATAATTACAACAACTTTCAATTATCCAATAGTCAGAATGACCAGAAATTATTTTTAAATAATTTTAATTGATTACATATAAGAAAGATAAATCTTGTGTGGTTCTAGTAGTAATTTTTATTTTAATAGAATCATGACTGACTTGGAGTAGAGACCAACATGCAAATATGATAATATCACTGCTAATATAACAGTCTAAAACTGTTTATTAGCTTCCTACCTATTATATTTAGAAATATTTTGCACCTCTTACAATCTATTGATTAATTAATTAATGAACAAATGGGTGTCTGTTATTTAACTGAAAGGCAAACATATACTGTATAGATACCTAGAAAAGACATTTACAACAGACTTTGAGAGATAAATAGGCACTGAAGCTCAATTGTTAGCTAAGATACAAAGGTCAAGAGGACACATTAATGCTTATAACTGCTTGACATTCCCTCTGTTGCAAGTGTTTTTCTGGATCACTGCTTAGCTCATATTGCTTGGTCTCACTTAGAATTCACCTCTTCCCACAAGTGATCCTTGACCACATTATTCAAGTTACTTTCTCTCAGAATTTTCCAAATAACACTATCTGCTTATCTCCTGTCTAGCACATTGTGTGATTTGCAATTATTTTATTATATTGATGTTTATTTATTTTCATCTTCTCTGACTAGATTATAAGTTCTTTGAAGGCAAAGACCTTTCTGCTTTGACATTCTTTCCTCACTGTTTGGCAATAGTAGAAGGTTGGTAAATGGTTTGGGAATGAATGAATGAATGAGCAATGACTCAGTCTTGGTAATTAACTGGATAGTGACTCTGACGTAGGTAAACCATAGAAGCAGAGTTAGTCAGATTAGGAGGAAAATCTATATGTGTCATGAACTGAAGTAGAACAGACCTCAGAGTAAGGAAAGGAAGAACTCATCATTGGGAATATTTCACTGGGTTCTAATTGGGACACTTCTCCTTTCATCAAATGATTCTTTCCAAGGAAAAGGAGACCAAAAGTTTAGAACCTCTACTCTATGTCAGGCTAAATGCTGGTAGTTGTTTACCTGCATGATTTGGTTTCATCCTTGTAAAAACCTTAAGAAGTTACATTGAACGTATTTGCATGTATCCAAGGGTAACTCTTCCACTCAAATTTGATTTGTGGGAGAGTTGAAATTCAAATCCTCCAAAGACCAGGAAGGTACTGATTATTACTATTTTTGGCTACAGTTATTGTATACCTCAATAACTAGCTTAAGCAGATTTTGATTCATTTTTCTCAAGGTAGATGGTTGCAAGCTTGGTGTCGGAATCTCAAAAGTGCTTGGGTCGAAATTCTTCTGGACTTCTTGGTCATAAGATGGCTACTATAGATATAGCCTCTAACTACATCTATCTTCAAGCCAGGAAGAAAAGAATGAAGGCAAAACTGTGCCTGCCAGCCTTGTCTATTTTTCCTACTTGTTAGAAAAGCAAATGCTTTGCCCCAAACTACCTCCTTGGCAGACTCTACTCAGATATCATTGTCCATAATTGGGTCATATGAACATGGAAAACTGCAAAGGCAGCTAAGAGTGTGAGAAATGTGATTGATATGACCACTTCACTTGCTCACACTTGACCGTTGTGAAATGAAAAATATATGTGGGTCTGCAATTAAGGCAGGAAGAAGAATTTGATTACCAAATAATGACTAAAGTTTATATAAAAAATAAACAAAACAACCCCTCACAAACAAACATAGAAAACAAACCATCCTTTAGATTTACTAATAGTTCAATCAAAATTATATTTGTCACTGTAAGCTGATTTCAAGTACTCAAATATTTGAAAATTTCTAATTACCACTGTCTGCTGTGTCTGGTTTCCTGTGTGGAGAATCAATACCATTTTTTCTCTATTTCCTTTTATTTTTAAAAACTTTTTTATTAGTAATTTTTAACATATAACTTAATGGGTCTCAGTATGACATTTCCATACATGCGTTTCATTGTGCATTGCTCATGTTAACTTCCCCTTTACCCTCTCATGACCTCCATCCCTATCCCCTCTCTCCCCACCAATGGTCTTCTTTCTGCTTGAATATCTTTTTTTGTGAGTTAATACAGCTTATAATGGAGGACATAGCAAGAGGAAAACCTGGTCCCTTGCTTCTCTCTTGGTCTCCTTAACCTCCTATTTTATTGTATATTCACTAGAAAATACACGAAGAGAAAGATAGCCTTATTGCAATAACAAACAAAAAACACCTTTATATCTCTGCCATTTTGCATGCTATTCTTCTGTCTTAGTTTAGAAAAAGTTTGCCACCCTTGCTAGACATGCAGAAAACTCTCCAATCTATTGTGGCTTTCTGTTGATAAAGAGAGATGCGAGGAAAAGAGAAAGCTGGGAAGAGGAGAAGGATGGAGGGAAGAAAGAAAGAACAAAGGACAAAAAAGAGGTAGGAAGAAAGAAAGGAAGGAGAGAGGAGAGAGGGATGAAAGGTGGGAATGATTTTGAAAAGAACAAGATATAAAGAATGGGAAAGAAGGAAGAATAGAAGGAAAGACTGAGAAAGGCAGAAGGGAGGAAGGAAGGTGGCAACCTGCAGTTTCTCAGTGTGAACCTGGTGCTTCTAAACACTACTGTTGTTTTAGTTGTTGTTGTTAGGTGCTGTTGAGTCAGTGTCCAACTCATAGCAACCCTGTGTAGGACAGGTGAAACACTATTGTCAGTGTTTCTCTGCTATTCATAGGATTTTCAACGGCAGATTGATTTTTGGGAGTGGGTTGCTGGGTCCTTCTCCCAAGCCTACAGTATCTGGTGTTCCCAGGTGGTCTCCCATCCAAGTAACTAACCAGGCCCGACCCTGCTTAGCTTCTGAGATCTGATGGATCGGCTGCCACAATGCCACGGCTGCAGGCCTACTGTAGTTAATCTGCCCGAAAGTCCTGCCAGTTGGATGTGAGCATGCCCACGGTACAGATGAGGAGACAACCCTCAGCAACTCAGAGTGACTCACTGCAATGATTCAGGAATGGCTCTCAGTATCAGCAAAGCCTTTCAGTCCTGTGCTTGCCACCAAATGCTAGGAGAAGACATACCATGAGGTAGGCCAGAAACTGATAAGATGAGGAGTCAGGACAGTTTGACTCTCACTAGCCTGAATTGGAGATCAAAAGGACCATCTGTGCCCTTTGTTTTCATTAAACCTGTGGTGCTCTTTAATGATGGCACATATTATTAGTCAGATTGATTAATTAGATTTGCCTGTACTGACAAACCCCAGGAGGGTAGCAATAAATAGTGTGAGACGTTGTGGCTGTGGTACCCAGAAAGAGGTCACTGTAAACAGAGCAGGGTTCTTTGGCTTCAGTTCCTGGTGGAGCTGAGGGCTCCAAGGCAGAATTTGGTAATGAGTTCTATGTGTGCTCTTGGAGTCTGAGACCCCAACCACACATACCTGAGAGCTCCCATGGTGAGATGACCCTGCAAGTGGCCAATATCAACCTACGGGGTTCCTTTGTTCTGGGCTATCAAATTGATAAAGCACCACAAATTTCCCATTTGTGTTATATCTTCAAGAGAATCTCTCTCTAAGAGATTGTCTTAACAAATCTGTTTACATCATCTGGTAAAGTCCACAAAGTGTCCAAGTTAAAACAAGAAGAATGGAGTGAGCTGCTTAGAGGAACTTCCAGGAGACACAGGTGAACATGTGAACGATGTTTTAAATGAGGCAACATTCTTGATTGTATAGAAGGTGATATTTTCTTGAAGACATGGTTGGTGATGACTTTCGGTTAAAAAGTTACTTAGAAGAGTAGCTCTTTGAAAGTCTCAGGAATATATTTCTTAATTTACATGACTTAGGATTTTTTATGTACATATCTCCAAGCGTGATATATGGCAAAATTTTTTGTTATGTTTTAAAACGTTTTTTCAATAAGTATAAAACTAAAAATCAAAATGATAAAAACATTGCTTTATAAATTTAGTTAGCATTTTTATTTCTTAGTAATGCATAAAATAATGGAGTGTCATAATTAATGGTGTCATGTTCTAAGAAATACTACATACTGTAGTCATAATAAAGCCTCTGCCTTATAGCAGGAAGGAGTCTTAGCTACTGACCGTTGCATGCTTCAGGTGAGAAACTGACTCAGATGTTGACAGAGTTTCTCACACTCATGACTCCAGCTATTGGCAAAGCCAACACTGGATCCTACATCTCACTGCAGAACTCTAAATCCAAGTGTGTAGGATGAACATAGTCCACAAGTGGGATGTGGCTTTGAATCCTGACTCTTCTGCTGGGCTGCTCTGTGACCTTGGCCTTGTAACTTCTCTCCACTTCAGTGTCCTAACTCGAAAATTGGCAATAATACTACATGCCTTCAAATACGTCTCAGCTACATATGAGACACTGGACAGTCCCTGGCACAGGGAAGCATTCATTTTGCAGTGGGTCAGGGTGCTACTACATGAGTTTCTTTTCGGACTTCATGTTCTTTCATGCTCCTCTTCACTTCCTAATCTCTTCCTTTCCATGGCACCCCTTTGCTTCCTGCCTTCCATTTGTCCTTCTCTCCTTTAGGTTAATAAGAAAAAGGTACTTTGAAAAGACTTTGGTTTCTGCCAAGGTAAAGCAAACTCCTGCCTACTCTGGAATGGGGAGTTCTGGATGGCAAAGCAAATCTGTTTCACGATGTCAAGCTAAATTTCTGCAAGAATGTTCTGATCTGTCAGGAAAATGAAACCATCTCCTTCCCTGTTTGTAGAAAAAGGCATTTGAAAACCAAGACTTAATGGAGGAAAGCGAGATCAAGAAACATTGCTGCAAGCTGAGAAAGAAGGGGCCATGGGTTCAAGAAGGTCCAGGACTTACTCATTTATCCTGGTCTACAAGTCATGACCCCCTGCTCTCTGCCAGGATATGGGTTGGCCTTAGTTTTAAAGCCTTTTCCCCCTTATTTGGATTCTCTCCTGTTATACCAGATCCTCAGTAGAAATCTGTTAACCTTCCAGTCTTGTCTTAATTGGCCTTTTCAGGTATCGGTGAAGTTGTGTGCCTATGTTTTTTTTTTTTTTTTTAGCTTCTTTTTTTTATTAGAAAATTTTAATGTACATCTTAATGTGATTCATTTTGACATGCTTTTCATTGTGACATTTCCATATATGTATTTTGATAAACATTATTCATATAGATTACCCCTTACCCTCCCCTATGCTTCCCCCCTCCCCCCTTCCCATCTAAGTTTCCCATCTAAGTCTTCTCTATCTTTTACTTAGTAGTATTTTTCTGTATGTCCTTGGGTTCCAGTTCTGTCTAAGATAGAAACTTTTCCTGTAGTGGTCTTTGTTTTTATCTCGTTAGAACAATTACACGCGATTTCTAGTCCATTTATATTGACATCATTCTTATCTTACCCCCCACTTTTATTATGGTTCAACCTTAGAATAGGATTTTTCCTTCTCGTAATTTTGAATCAGCTCCATCATATGAGTGAGAAAATGTGTTAAAAGAATAGCTGGAGAAGAAGCTATTCACAAGAACAAGTGACTCGTAGGGAGTGGAGCCACTACTGGAGCTGACTAAGGTGACAAGGAAATCCTAGATGGGGTCGGGGTGGTCAGGTGAGTGTCCCAGAGCAGGCGATGCTTGAGTGGAGACTGGAAAGGCCAGGAAGGTTAGGCAGGTGAAGAACATGGGGGTGGGCTTCCAGGAAGAAGTAGTGACAATGATCAGAGGCATTAGGGATTGAGGTTAGCAGTGAGCAACATCTGTGGGCAGAGGATGGCAGGTACAAGGCCAAGGAGGCGGGGAAGATTGTGACATTGAGGTTGCGAAGAACTTTGATGCCATGATAGTGTGTTTGCACTTTAATGTCTGGACCAATGTATCTTGATGTGGGCTCTGCAGACCACTTGGGACATTTGTCACAAGTGAAATCCAGAATGTCACCCAAGACCTACACACATGGGTGCATGCACCTGCACACACACATACACATACACACACATACTTTAACCAGCAAGGTTTCTTCATGAGGGACCAGATGGTTAATATTCTAGGCTTCGATGGATGCCACATGATCTCTGTGACACCTCACAACTCTGCCGTTGCAGCATGGAACAGAGACAGTAGGTGAATTATCCATGAACAGGGGTAGCTGTGTTTCCATAAAACCTTGTGTAATACAACCTGCTGGCTGAAGTTTGGTGACCCCAGCTTTAGGGGATTCTCAAACAGTTTAGCCTGCCTCCTTAGCACTGTGGCATCCAATCCCATCAGATCTCGAAAGCTAAGTGGGGTGGGGCCGGGTTAGTACTTGGGTGGGAGACCACCTGGGAACACCAGGTGCTGTAGGCTTGGGAGAAGGACCTGGCAACCCACTCCCCAAAACAGTCATTGAAAACCCTATGAATAGCAGAGAAACACTGACAATAGTGTTTTGTCTGTTGTATGTAGGGTGGCTATGAGTCAGACACCCACCTGATGGCACCTAATGATAACAATAACAAAGAGTTTAAGTTTGAGGACCAGTGACCACTGGTAAAGGGAGTTATTTTTCTTTTCTCCTTTTGTCCTTCCTACTCTAATTAGTATCCCTGTTCCCCTAAGTTTCTCCCAACTGCCCATATCCTTCTGTGATAGTCAGCTCATAGTACTGGGACAAAATACCATAGACTGGGTATCTCAAACACACATTTATTTCTCCCAGTTCTGGAGCCTGAGAGTCTGACATCAGGGAGCCAGCAGAGCTTGCTTCTTGGTTGGAGTCTTCTTGGTTTGCAGATGGCCTGGTTAGCTGGATCTTCACAGCAGGAAGAGAGATTGTCTTCTTGTTGTTAGGTGCCACTGAGTCATATCTGACTCATGGTGACCCTGTGTATAACAGAGGGAAACACTACCCAATACCATGACATGCTCACGATATTTTCATGTTTGAGCCATTTGTTGCAGCCACTATGTTTCTTCTCATTTTGAGTTGAACCACATCAGCAGAAGGAAGTCCCCAGGGATTTACTCCATTAGTGTCATTAAGGTGGGCTCTACTTTAAGGAGGCAAATCTTCCTCAGTCATCTTTTGAATGCCTTCCAGCCTGTGGGGCTAATTTTCTGGCACTATATTTGACAGTGATTCTCTGTTATTCATAAAGTTTTCAATGGCTGTTTTGGGAGTGGACTGCCAGGTCCTTGTCCCTAGTCTGCCTTAATCTGGAAGGTCAGCTGAAACATGTCCACCATGGGTGGCCCTGCTATTATCTGAGATACTGGTGGCATAGCTTTCAGCATCACCGCAACATACAAGCCCCCATGGCATGACAAGCTGACACAAACGTGGGGGTCTGTCTTCTTACAAGCACTGGAATCCCACCCAGGAGGGCTCTACCCTCACAACCTATTTATCTGCTACAAGTCTCATCTCTAAATACTATCACCATTGAGATCAGCCCTTCAATATGTCAGTTTTGGGGAGACACAAACATTCAATCCAAAGTACCTTCCCACACAGATATTAATTAATCTTATTAGGTGAGGTTATAAACTATAGAAAAAGACTCCAAAGAGTGTAAGCCAGTAAAAGTGCGGAAGGAAAATTAGATTTCATGGTAGAAAAATGAGGTAGCTCTCTGAGTAAAAGGAAGAGATGAACAATGAAACTGGGGAAGGATAAAGACCAGGGTATCTTGGGATATCAAAAACTGGAGTGACCAGCCTTCTTTCTGAGTCACAGAGTTACAGTCAACAATATCACTTGGCTTCTAGGCCTCTCAGGCTCCAGGACACTATATTCAGGTTTCCTGTTCCCATAAGAGAGAAACTGACAGGCATCCTGGATGGGGGATTTCTTCCTCTAGAGCACTATCTTTGGCCTGGTAGGCAGAGTTCTAGGGTACCCTAGCTGGATACTGAGGTATGGCCAGGCTATCACCTGATCTGCTGTTTACTGCATACATCAAGCATTTATTGAGTGTCTACTATATGTCAGGGAACACTCAGAAGGATGCACTGTGTTTCCTGTCTTCAACTGTTAATAGTATTCTTGGGGAATTCCTCTTTTCATTTTACCAACTTATCATAAATCTATTCTCATTTAATTCACTTTCAAATTTTGACTCTGGGCACCACCATCTTCTCATCCTCTCTTACTGATTTGTGGGATTAGGAGTTCGAACTCTGGAATTAGGCAGGTCTGGATTTGACTTGGCCTAATAGCGGCCTTAGAGATGTTACTAAACTTCTCTGTGTTTGAACTTCTTTGTCTGCAAAACAGAAAAATAAGAAGGTGGGAGGGAGGGAGGGAGGGAGAGAGAGAGAGAGAGAGAGA